>CAUYPK010127195.1:0-20588 GCA_963574355.1 Loris lydekkerianus | reverse complement strand
AAAATAAAGATCATATGATCCTCCCAATAGACATAGAAAAAGCATTTAATAAAATCCAACTTCCTTTTCTAATTAGAACACTGAAGAGTATAGGCATAGGTGGCACATTTCTAAAACTGATTGAAGCTATCTATGACAAACACACAGCTAATATTTTTCTGAATGGAGAAAAACTGAAAGCTTTTCCTCTTAGAACTGGAACCAGACAAGGTTGTCCTCTGTCACCTTTGCTATTCAACATAGTGCTAGAAGTTCTAACCAACACAATTAGGCAAGACAAGAAAATAAAGGGAATCCAAATGGGAGCAGAGGAGGTCAAACTCTCCCTCTTTGCTGATGACATGATCCTATACTTAGAGAATCCCAAAGACTCACCCACAAGACTTCTAGAAGTCATCAAAAAATACAGTAATGTTTCAGGATATGAAATCAATGTCCACAAGTCAGTAGCCTTTGTATACGCCAATAACAGTCAAGATGAGAAGCTAATTAAGGACACAACTCCCTTTACCATAGTTTCAAAGAAAATGAAATACCTAGGAATATACCTAACGAAGGAGGTGAAGGACCTCTATAAAGAAAATTATGAATTCCTCAGAAAGGAAATAGCAGAGAATATTAACAAATGGAAGAGCATACCATGTTCATGGATAGGAATAATCAACATTGTTTAAATGTCTATACTTCCCAAAGCAATCTACCTATTCAATGCCATTCCTATTAAAATACCAACATCGTATGTTCAAGATTTGGAAAAAATGATTCTGCGTTTTGTACGGAACCAGAAAAAAACCCGTATAGCTAAGGCAGTTCTTAGTAATAAAAATAAAGCTGGGGACATCACCATATCAGATTTTAGGCTATACTACAAAGCCATAGTGGTCAAGACAGCATGGTACTGGCACAAAAATAGAGACATAGACACTTGGAACCGAATAGAAAAGCAGGAAATGAAACTAACATCTTATAACCACCTAATCTTTGATAAACCAAACAAGAACATACCTTGGGGGAAAGACTCCCTATTCAATAAATGGTGTTGGGAGAACTGGATATCCACATGTAAAAGACTGAACCTGGACCCACAACTTTCCCCACTCACAAAAATTGATTCAAGATGGATAAAGGACTTAAATTTAAGACATTAAACAATAAAAATCCTCAAAGAAAGCATAGGAAAAACACTGGAAGATATTGGCCTGGGTAAAGACTTCATGAAGAAGACTGCCATGGCAATTGCAACAACAACAAAAATAAACAAATGGGACTTCATTAAGCTGAAAAGCTTTTGTACAGCTCAGGAGACAACAACCAAAGCAAACAGACAACCTACACAATGGGAAAGGATATTTGCATATTTTGAATCAGACAAAAGCTTGATAACTAGGATCTATAGAGAACTCAAATTAATCCACATGAAAAAAGCCAACAATCCCATATATCAATGGGGAAGAGAGATGAATAGAACTTTCTATAAGGAAGACAGACAAATGGCTAGCAAACATATAAAAAAATGCTCATCGTCCCTAATTATTAGAGAAATGCAAATCAAAACCACCCTGAGATATCATCTAACCCCAGCAAGAATGGCCCATATCACAAAATCTCAAAACTACAGATGCTGACATGGATGTGCAGAGAAAGGAACATTTTTACACTGCTGGTGGGACTGCAATCTAATACAACCTTTTTGGAAGGAAGTATGGAGAAACCTCAAAGAACCCAAGCTAGATCTTCCATTTGATCCTGCAATCCCATTACTGGGCATCTACCCAGAAGGAAAAAAATCCTTTTATCATTTTTCCCTTTCTTTACTGCATTCAAGCTCTGTCTGCTTGGTCCATTCTCATTCTATTACCCCTTGTTGTTGGATCCCTTCAGGCAAAAGTAGCCACTGAGCTCACTGCTGCCTCCTAGACTCATGTACCGACTACCAGATTCCCCCAGCCTGCACACTCTGCTCTTCATGGACCACAGGGGAACTTCTCTGACCTGATCATAGATTGGTTTGCCCTCTCAAATCTCACTAGGACCACCATTCTAAAACCGACATCTGCCTTTCCCACTCTCTTGTCTAAGCTTTTGAACAGTCAGGAATTTATTCCCTAAAGAGAAAGACTGATTAGTGCATAATCATTCTTCCTACAGATATTCTAGAGATAGTCTAGAAATAGATAGCATGATATTCCTTCCACAGATAAGATAGGATTTCCTCTTTAAAAGTTTATTACAATGTACTAATATGTATTGCTTCTCATCCTCCAAGCTTTTTTGTTTGTTTTAAGGCCTAAAACCAATCACAAAAATGACACATGGCCCACAACAGGTTGCTTCTTTAATATGATACTGAACATTTCCTGCAAGCCAATAGTCCACTCAGATTTAATAAGGAAACACTAAAGACATTCCCAAGAATAAAATAAGGATGGCTGCTTTGGCCACAATGATAGAACCTTGTTTAGGAAGTTATACCTAATGCAAAAATGCATGACACTGGGAAGGCAAAACAAGGGCTGCTGGAAAGGAAGAGAGAAAATGTCTTTGACACAAATCCTAGGTGGTCCACTTAGAAAACTCAAGGGAATAAACTGAAATTAAAATTGATAAGGAATGTCAGTAATGTGACCAGATACAAACTAAATATTCAAATTACTTTTCCACATAGCAATAATCAGTTCAAAAACATAATGGGAAAAAAATGCTTCCCTCAGGATAGTAATTAAACACATGATAAAAGTAGGAAAAACTACAAAATGCAGAAGACATATTTTTTAAAAAGTATAAAATCCTTCCAAAGTATTAAAGAAAAACCCACCAAGAGAAATTGAGAGATTTTCAATTTACGGGAGATATAAATTCAACCAAAATTAATTATACACTTATAGGTTTTATGAAATTCTAATCAAAACTACATCCATTTTGACCTTGTTTTAAAAATCTTACAGTTTATTTAGTAGATAGTATCTAAGATCATTTTTTAAGAAAGTAGTAATAAAAGGACTTTTGCTTATCAAATTTAAATAAACTATAAAACTGCATTAATTAAAATAGTATGAACTGACAGACCTTTACATGTATAATTAATTTACTATTTAATGTAGGTAGAATTACAAATCTGTGAAGAAATAATTTCTTAAAATATCAAACAATTTTAACTGTGTGGAGAAAAAATTAATTGAGTAGGCTCATTAAAAATAAACAAAAATCATAAGGAAAACTAGATGATATTTAAAAGTGTCAAATCCCTATATATAAAAGTTCTTTCTATGCATTTGTGAATTGGGAAAAATAGCTAAAAGAATGATAACTGTTGATTACTGGCTACATATAAATTTAAAATGTTGTTGCACACAAACCAAAAATAAACAAATTAAAAGGCCAAAACTGGAAAAAGATATTTGCCAAAACCTTTTTAAAAAGCTTTTAGAAGTTTAGTAGTGTAATGCATAAAAAAACTTTTGAAAATAAATAAAACAATAACAGCCTAATAGGAAAATAGACAAAGGAGAAGATTAAATAATTCACACAAGAAGAAATAAAAATGGCCAATAATGTATAAAAAATTCTTACCTGACAATGTAAGCTACTGTCACTGGGATGAAAGCTCTCAAAAATGGTTGTTAGAAGCATAAAATGGGGCACCTTTTCTTCAAAGCAATTTAGGTGACACATATCAAATCTCTAAAACATTTTGTTTCTTAACCCAATGATTTTATGTTCAAAAATCTATTTTAAGAATATAATAGCTATATGAATAGACTTTAAAATGTCCAAACTTTTGGATCTGATAGTTTACTCTGGGAATTAGTCATATGGCAAATTTGAAAATATAGTCAAAATTTTGTATTGTATATCGTCAAAATATAGTCAAAATTTGTATATACAAAATTGTGAAATTTTGTATATTCATTGATATTTTGTTTATTTATTCCCTGACAAATTGGAAGGGAAAACTAAATTAAGTAGATTAGGCTAAATTCACATTATAGTATCACAAGAGATAAAATTGTTAAAACCACATTTTCAAAAAGTATTAATATACTAATTTTAAAAGAGACCAAATTTTTAAAAGCAAGAAGCAAAGCTGTACTCATATACACGATGTTACATTGATACATCGAGAAGGAAATGCTTCATTTCTAATGTGAGACATGAGGGTTTTTTCTTTTCTCTCTTATAATTTCATTATTTTCCAAATTTTCCATAGTGTTCATCTATCGTGTATATATTCAAAACTACAATTAAACAATAAGATGTGGGAGGAAAGCATTCCAGTTATAATAGCAACATCACATAATATATATAAAGAAAAAATTTTAATACTTTGCACACATACAAGGACTATGCAACGCCATATGAAATAAACTAATGAGAAAAGACAAATAGAAAATATTAGCAAATTTTAGGGGGAACACAAATATTTTCCACATCAGGGGCTCCAGATTTTCTAAGTAAAAATGAAGGGAATAGACATGGATGTACCTGAGGCTTTGGTCCAGATTAATGCTAACAGCTGCCATATAAACCAGACCGAGCTTTTCTGCTGCATAAAAATAAATTCTAATACCATTTTGGGAGCCCCTCAGATACTTTCTGGCAAATAGAAATGACTATGATAAAAAATGTAATACTTTTTCTACATCACAGTATGTATTTGTTTCTTGGACTGTATGAGATCCTAGAAAAGCAATCTTTCAGAAAAGGAAGAGCTCTCGCCGGGCTCAGAGTCTGACCCTTTGAAATGATTACATCACCTAAACAGCTAACCTTTATATATTTTCAGATGCTCAGCAGCTATTGATGGTGTAAATAAAGTATATAAGTGTCAGGGGGGCAGCTGTTTTACCAAACCATGCAAAATCGACAAATTAACAGGACTATACGAAAAGGATTGCAGGTTTTTACCCAAAAGGCACCAGACTGAGAAGGCTTCCATAATGTTTGCACAAAGCATTGATTCTGTAAGTACGCTGTTACTTGTTTTCTTCTAGATTCATGAATTTAATGAAGTTTTTACTGCAGGTGCTCCAAGGGAGAATCAAATCTTAGAGAAACCATCAGTGAGCAACTGGTTCTCTGAAAAGCTGGGAGAACAAAATGAGGGATAAAGTCCCATCTTCTTCCCTTTACCCTTCTCAAGTCCATTCTTTCTTCTCCATCTTCTTCCTCTCACTCCATTTTAGTTTAAGTGCTTAAAATTATTTCAAACCCACTTAAAGGCATACAGGCACACAAATTCTTGCTTAAAATACTTGAATATCCATATTGATACTAAATATGTAGAACAGTCAATTTTCACGGAAGATTAAACGCAGCAATTAGCTGACTTTAGTGGAGTCCCCATTATCCTCCAGTCTCTTACATAAAATTATGTTTTACTTTTAGAATGGAGGGTGAAACAACTTTCAAGAGCCTATGAATCATAATTTGGCATAAGTTTTGAAAATGTGATGCACCATGATTCACCAGGCCCATCCTTTAATGTGGCTGTGTAGTCCATTCTCAGACCTATTCAGAAACTTCCATAAGGGGCCAAGATTAAAATTTTCAAATTTTAAAACAGCCACAGGGTTAAATTTGAGGCATAGCCAGGCTTGGGAACTTCTGCCTGGGGTTTACATAACAGTTCTTCAGATTCCTTTTCTAAAAAGTAGTCATACTGATAATGGAAACATTACCAAATAGAAAAACCTAAAAATGCAAATAAAGAGAAAAATAAGTGTTAAACAGCTGGTGATAATTTTCTAAGTTAGCAGAATTCCAGATACTTAAAACTTTATAATTAAAGGATAACACTGTAAAGTTACTGAAAAAGCTAGGTTATTTCTCCTGTGTAAACTGTACCGTTTTCTAATCCCCACAAACGCTAGGCATATAAACACTAACAAGTGTTATATAAAAAGGGGAAGGAGCCAGCATTTACTGGCTGTGTTAGTATTGACTCTATGGCATGTATGTAATTCCTACATATCACCCTTTCTTAGATGAAAAAACCTGAAGTGAGGCCGGGCGCAGTGGCTCACACCTGTAATTTCATTATTTTCCTGGGAGGCCAAGGTGGGTGGATTGCCTGAGCTCATGGGTTCAAGACCAGCCTGAGCCAGAGTGAGACCCCATCTCTAAAAATAATCAGGTGTTGTGGCAGGCGCCTGTAGTCCCAGCTACTAGGGAGGCTGAGGCAAGAGAATCGCTTATGCCCAAGAATTTGAGGTTGCTGTGAGCCGTGATGCTACAGCACTCTACTAAGGGTGACAAAGTAAGACTCTATCTCAAAAAAAAAAAAAAAAAAAAGGAAAGAAAGAAAAAAGAGAAGAAAAAGAACTGAAGTGCAAAGAGGTTAAGCTTACTCTAAAAAACAGCAAGCTTATATCGAGTTTTTATTATGTATTAGACACTGAACTAAATTTTAAGGAAGACAAATTTAATAAGATTTCTTCCACAGGAGGACTTACAGTTCAACACGTGCATTACAGTGTTAAAAGGGGCTTATTAAAGTTTCTGCAGGGTACTGTAGAGGCCACAGCTAGTTGAGTGGAAATTCTTTGGGGGAAGAGTAGAAAATAATAAAATATTTTGGAAGTGACCTTTTGGCTGAAACATGAAGGTAGTGTTTACAATGCAGAAGACAGGAGAAGAGAAACTTCATCATCAAGTGGGTATCGTGAGCAAAGGCAAAGAGATAAAAAAAGGCCTGCCAAGTCTGAGAACTTACATGCTATTGTGGGGAAAATTAAGGGCTTAGAATATACAGCCAGAATGAGGATGGGGAGTGGAAAAAAATCCAAGTTGTGGAGATTGCTGTTTACTGTACGAGCGAGTCTGGACTGTAGTGTATGAGCAGTCAAGAGCCACCAACTAGTGTTAAGTAGAAGATAAGATGAAAGACTCCTCAGGCAACTGTGAATGGGGCCAATTGGAGGGAAAGCAGGAAGGAAAAGTCAGATAGGAGACTGCAGTCATGTGAGGGAGGGACCACGAGGGTTCAGATGATGGAGACTCCATTAGAGATGGAGAAAGATAATGAAATGTATTGATCCCAGCTACTCTGTAGGGAAAACTCTCAGTTTCTTGATTTGGGTGATTGAGTGTATAGTGGTAACATAAAGTTAGAATATATGTGAGGAAGGAGGACAGATTGGAAAAAGGTGATGAGGTCAGTCATGGACATGTAGGGTCTGGAGAGCCTCTGAAACATCCAGGGGTATTTTGGAGAGAGCTGGAATGTTGGCTGTTGGAAGGTTGGAAGGCTGCATGCTGGTAAGTGAGAGGGAAGTAAAGAAGTGGAGTTTGGTGGTATAAGGATAGAGAGATAAGTTGGAACCAGGAGAAGGTGGCTGAGGAGGCTTTAAAAGAACAGTGATGGCTTAACAGGGTAAATTCAGGAAGTAGGAAAGAAGCCACCTAGAGCGGGTGAATGGATTTCTGGGGAGCATTAAAAATCCAGTGAGATTGAATCAGACACTGTGAATTTCCCTGGAAGTGCTGTACAGTGATGGTGAGATTGAGCCAAGGTTATGGGTTAGCAGAGCAGACTGGGGAGAAGGGCAGGGTATAAAAATATGGTAGAAGCTCCACAGTTGACCACCTCTCTACACTGACAACCTCCTCAAATTGACCTACTTTTCACAGACTGGACATGCACCACATGTACATATCAGTGCAGTGGGCCGAGTTCCTTATGTTGACCACCTCCATAGGTTGACCAGTTTGTTATGTTCCCTTGGGTGGTCAAGAAGTAAATAGAGTTCTATGGTAGTTTAGATGTGGGATTTAAAATGTTGGAATCAAACTAATAGCTATTTTAACAAGTATTTTACCTTTATCATACTATTTTAATGATAATTTCAGGTGGTTGAATTCTGTACAGAAAAAAACCACAATACAGAAGCCCCAAATCTGCAAAACCAACGATGCAATCTCCGAAGCACATGGGAAGTGATCCGTGATTCTGATGACTTTAAGACAACCACTCCTATGACAACACAGCCGCCCACACCCACCTTCTCATTGCTGCAGATTGGACAAAGAATTCTGTGCCTCGTCCTTGATAAGTCTGGAAGCATGTCGGTATGTTCAATGGTCCCTGGTCTTCTGGTTGCTGGTCACAGATCTGAGTCTGATACACCCTAGACTGTGGCTTGAATCCTATCAGGAATGAACGTGACTGGAGGATCAGAACAGTGTAACAATAATGTTGCCTTCAGAAGCGCCAACCTCAACTTTGTCCAACTAAGATTCAGCATCAACTGTCTCATTTGCCAAATTAAATTAATTTTCACTGTATGAGCAAAATTCTAATGAATTACATAAGCTTAACATTTTCTATGTTTCACTGACAATATATATATGTTTATAGGTCTATAGTCCTAAACAGGATTTATCCAGAATTATTACTACAGCATTGAACTTTAATGATTGTATAATCTGGTTTTGTCTTTAGATAGTTATAGAAAAGCCCTAAAATTCTACCAAAAGATGCTGCTAAATGTGAATGAAAAATTTTCCCCTGTAGAAGGTTCTGTCTTATATAAGCTTATTGTCGTTCACCCTACATTGAGGCCACCACTTCCAAATCCCCTCTAGCCTGTTATTAGTTATCTGTTCTTTATCTAAACCCAACCTCATGGATTTTCTTCTCTTCTCCATTTAGAATGATAACCGCCTTAAAAGACTGAATCAAGCTGCCAAACTTTTCCTGCTACAGACGGTTGAGCAGGAATCCTGGGTTGGGATGGTGACGTTTGACAGTGCTGCCCATGTACAAAGTCAACTCAGACAGATAAAAAGTGCCAGTGACAGAGACACACTCATCAAAAGCTTGCCCACAGCGGCTTCGGGAGGGACCTCCATCTGCTCCGGGCTTCGATCAGCATTCACTGTGAGACACGCTCTATTGTCGTTTTCCAGTGTTTGAACTCTATGTTTCCTAAGAAATTTCCATTTCAGGTGCTTCCATTCATGCCTAGTGTCTAAGGCATAACCAAGGGCAGAACAATGGTTCAAAAGATACAGAGACACCAGGCTTCAGATCTGTCGTTAACTGATTTACGTTTTTGTGCTTTTCTGTGTGTATACCTGCATTTGGAATGTTCATGGTGTGTCTTCCACATGCCACGTTCTGTGCTAGGCTCTGAGAATATCATAAGGGCCAAGCAGGCCCCACACCTCCTGTCATGGAGCTCATCATCTTCCTGGGGGAGACGCAGTTAACTGCACAATAACACCAACAGGTGTACAGTCACAAACTGCTCTGAACACTGGGAAGGAATGTGCACAAGGATAGGCGACAGCATCACCTGCGAGAATGGAAAGACCCAGGAGTCTGGTTAAGTTCTGAGGCACCCCACACTACTGGGGGTGCTGAACCTCCTTTGGGAAACCAAATGGTTTATGTGTAGAAATAGGAGGTCTTAGGAATTGTTACTTTGAGTGTGTCAGAGCCTTATCTAGAGATCTTCTCTGACCACCCAATCTCATCATCCCTCTACGTAGACACCATGTCTCCCCATTTGTAACAAAATTAAGTAAAAATTCCCCTATCTAATATTTAAAATCTAGCATGATACAGCCCCTACCATTCCAAGGCTTGAGCACCAGGGACTCCCTTCCAGGTATCTTGTGGTTTTTTGTTTGTTTGTTTGTTTGTTTGTATCAAATTAATATGAGGGTATAAATTTTAAGATTCCATTGCTCTCACTTCCAGGGTAAAGTCCCAGGTGTAAGAGAGCCCCTCACTCAGGGGGTGTGTTATGCCTCACCCCTCCCCTCTTCACACCCCTTCTTCCCCCCGCCCTTGTATTAGACTGTATTTGTGTTTTATTGCTCATATCAGCATTGGGTATCTTGTGTTTAAGTGAATTGGGTCACCTGTCCTTTGGGGCTTCTACACCTTTGCCAGGATTGCTCCTCACCAAGAGTGCTTTCTCTACCCTTCTTTGCACCTCAAATCACATTCCTTCTTTAAAGACATGGCACAGACACCACCTATTTCTTAACATCTTTCCTGATCCTTTCAATTATATAGATCTCTTCCTGAAATTATGACTCTTAAAAAAGTAACTATCTCGTAACTTGTAAGCACTTCTGTTTTAGATTCTAATCATGTATTTCAATTGAGCAAAACTTCTTTTAGGGTAGGACTTGTCTTTTTACCAGTCAGGCTGCTGGTACAATGTCGTTTATACAGGAAATTCTAAGGAAATGAAATAGAATTGAGCTAATTGATTGCACTAGTAAGACCTGATGTTTAGTTGCTCCAAATATAGAATGCAGAATTCTGTATTTATTTAGAAACTATTTGGCTACATTGAACAAAGAATAGGAAGTTGAAAGGGCTGTCTGGCCTAAGCTCTCAGAATCTCTCAATGTCTTAGGCAGGTCTGCCCTCGGTCTGTCTTTGGGGACAACAAATGTCAATGGGGCTGCTCCAGCTTTGCAAGTAGCAACAGAAACATGTAGATTCCTGCTCACACTGCTTGACATGGACATTGGACTCACCTATTTCTTACAATACTGTCTGTCCTTCTAGCACTTTAATTTCCCTTGAAGGTCATTTCCCTCAATGTGATGTTGTCCTCAATCAGCTCCAAACCTTTCTCCAGGCACCTGCAAGCACCTGGGTTCTAGTGCCTCTGCCACCTACCCAAGCTTTGGTTAAAGTAGCAGATGAGAAGGGAAAACTGACAGTGAAATCACTGATGTACCGAACTCCTACCATGCAGAACCCTAGGGAGATGACTAACGCCAGATGAGTGGGGGTAAAAAGAACTTCTGGATCAGTGTTTTCTATTCAGATGGGTGGGGGAGAGTGTAAGGGATACAATTGGGATTTAGAATGGCTCTCTGCCCAGAGGAGTCTGGTGTGGGGCGGGGGAAGCTTGCGTGACTTTGGGGTGATGTGGCAAAGAGCCTTGGCTCCTACACTGTCCTCAGGACTCTTGCTGGTCTCTGCTGCAGGACTGGCCAGGTCTGACCTGGGTTCCTGGCAGTGCTGCCTGCGGTGGACACAGAGGTTGGCTTGATCAGCATCCAGTGGTCCTCACCAGCTGACTCAGCCCTACCCTGGCTCTCAACTGTTGGGGCAGGGCCCTGAGCACCCCCATTTCCTCCGTCCAGCCTCGATCCAGGCTACATGTTCCTCAGCCTCTGTGGCAGGATTACCTGTCCTCTTACCTTCCAGCTCTCAACTCAGCTGCCTGCTGTCTCCCCTATGGGGATTGAGGCAACTTCCGCCTGTTTTTCATTACACACAGAAGTTACAAGAAGTGAGACAAAGGAATCCAAATTGGGCTTCTCCAGCCCTGCAGATTTTTCAAACCAATGCCACAACCAAGCCAACAGGCTCCTGGCTCTGGGCTCCTCGACACAGCAAAGGCAACGGTCATGGTTCTGTCCCCATCCCCATGGTCCAGGACTGCCTTGTGTGGCAGCCTGCTCTCAGAGCTCAGACAGGGAGTGGGCAGCAGCCTGCCCTGCCCTCAGCCTTCCTTCAGTCTGCTGAAGATGCCTTCCCTGTTGAAGACTCTGGTCCAAAGAGGAAGGCTGCTTGTGCTGAATTGCTTGTTTTCTCTACTTCTGTACCTCTCCTTCTACTCTTTTTAGGGGAAGAGTGAACTCTGGCTCTGGCTTGCTCTTCTTAAATAGGGAACATTATTCCTTTCTCTCATTTTCATTCCTTCATAATATTATTGAACATTGGCAGAAGGAGCATCCTTTCTACGCCACATAACCTGAGTCTCCCAGGAATGTGTGAGACAGAGGTGTCACAGGACAACTAGGAACTGGGAATTAATAGGAACAAAAGGTTTCACTTTAACCAGAGGGATAATAAAGTATTTAGCAACTCATGTGCCTTTGGTAATGGCTGCTCAGAACCAATCCCAGCCATAAACAAGTGATATTGTCAGACAGGTGACTATCACACGAACTAAAATCTTCCCTTGTCCTAGTATCCCCAAATGTAATCCCCATTCAGTGAGGCTGGTTTCTGAAGGCATCTTGGAACTTCTGAAAGCCTGTCCAGGAGAGATGGTTGAAGGGAACTAGAAAGCCTTCTTTGCTGCTCCCTCAGTGCTGTCCACGTCCAGGCCTGGCCTGCATGCTACCACAGCTCTCTGGGCAGCAGACAGCCAAGAGGAAGGATGATTATTAAGTTTAATGGATGTTGCTGGGTTAAGACTGTATCTTTTCAAGACAGACAGATATTTGACTACTTCCAGACACCGTTATTTATTCCCTCTGGAATAGCTCTTCTCCTTCTCTGTAAGTAAAGTTTACACAAACACCTTGGCCACACTGATCTAATAACTCACGCTCTCAATTATGTCCTTAGGTGATTAAGGAGAAATTCTCGACAGATGGATCTGAAATTGTGCTGCTGACTGACGGGGAGGACACCACCATAAGTGGGTGCTTTAACGAGGTGAAGCAAAGCGGGGCCATTATCCACACTGTGGCCCTGGGACCCTCTGCTGCTCAGGAACTAGAGGAGCTGTCCAAAATGACAGGTGAGGGCGATCTGATGAGACCCCTGGACTGCCTGACTCTCCCAGTGAACCTCGGAGTGGGAGAAAGGGGGATGGGGAGAGAAGAGGGTGATCTTATTGGCCAACTAGCTTCCCTGACTCCAAAATGGCTATTAGAATTGACTCTACCCATCTGTTTTAAGGCTTTGGAGTTAATACCAAAGCAGTCTGGAGAAGGGGGAACTAGCACAGTGCCTTAGTGAGGAGTCAGGATCCTCATCACAGGCACCTTAAAAGGACTGTCAATCTAATACATTAACCAGAAACCACTCAATTCCAGTTGGCAGTTGGCCTAGAGACCCAGGGTTACAGATGACAAGGCATTAAGTACCTAATTCCAAGATATAAGTGTTATATTCGCAATAGAAAGGACAAGGAGGAAGGACACCTTTAACTTTACCTGGAGAAGAAGGGTTCAAGAAGGAGGGAAGGAGTAGCAGGGGAAGGCGAGGGGCCTAGTGAACAATGAAAAGGTCCCTCCCAGAATAGAATACAATGCGGCTTCTTCTCCATAAAAAAATTAGTGTGTCTCAGGTCTATCTCCTACACACAGACAGATAGCTAAAATAGATCCCTTAGGTCCCTAGCTTCTTTAGCAGAGTAGATGACCACATTTTTTTCTTTCTTTACTTAGGGACAATGTTCTGGGTATCAAGTGTTTGCACTGAGTTGCCTTCTGATGCAGCTGAAATGCAGGACTCTGCCCCACCTATCCTGCCACTCGCTACCTATGCTATGCTGGGTTTCCTAGAAGCAGAGCCTGAGACAGGGATTTGAGTGCCTGTGACTTATAAGTGGAGAGCTCTCAGGAGAAAGGGAAAGAGATAAAAAACAAGGCAAGGAAAGGAGCTAAGCACCCATGCTGATCCCACAGGGCACTCTGGAGTGAGAATTGCATCCCAGACCTGGTCCCATCTGGGGCAGGAGGGTTGGCCTTTTTCACCACTGTGACCATCCATCATGGACTGTGAACTGTCAGGGAAGGGCAGAGATGAGGGGAATTTTATTTCTCTAGGTAGCTTGGCCTTTTTTTGATAAGATCATTCTCTGGAAGAGAAGGCAGCTATGAGCCATCAGCAGCCAACGCTTAGAGCAACCGGAAAGAGATGTACTCTCCTGGATAAGGGGATGTGGGTGGGGCATCAACTACCTTACTGAAATCGTTCCTTAACTTTGGATGGCATTTTAATAGTTTAAAAGTGCTTTCACATCAACTCTCCCAGTTATGCCTATTCTAAATAGCCCAAGACTCCCAGGCCTAGTGTATAATCTCATTTTTACTATATATTATTCCATTCTATTACTGTCCCTTTGTCTGCTATTGTTTCTCGTTGTTATCACACATGCATATTTCTCGAGCTAGAAGAAAACCCTAAAGCCAAATGTGTCAGAAATTATGTTTCAAATAATAGTAAATCAATAGGCTTGCCATAAGATGTGACAGATTCTTTTATATAAAGTGACTTTTAAAGGCAGATTTTACGATATTAATTACATCCTGTGAGAGGTTCATGCCTGCTTTGAAAAGAGTTAAGGAGTTAAATGGCCATGTGCTAAAGCTATTATTTGCTAGGATTAGAAAATTAGTATCAATTTCTGAGTTAATCTGGGCACCTGTTTGACATTGATTCAATTATACTTTAATAATACAGTGGGGCTGGCTTATGTGGTAGCTCACACCCGAAATCCCAGCACTTTGGGAGGCCAAGGTGAGAGGATCACTTGAGGCCAGGAGTCTGAGATTGCTGTGAGCTGTGACTGTGTTACTGTACTGTGCAAACACCTCAGTGACAGAGTGAGATCTTGTCTCTAAAATATTAATAATAATAAAATTGAGTATTTGTTTTGTGTATTCTCCTATCTTAACAACTAAAATGTTCCAAATACTTGCTTTGCAGAAAATAACTTCTGATAACGTAATTGCATTTTAGGAGGTTTAAAGACATATGCTTCAGATCAAGCTCAGAACAATGGCCTCATTGACGCTTTTGGGGCACTTTCCTCAGGAAATGGAGCTCCCGCTCAGCAGTCCATCCAGGTTGGAGTTCTTATTCTTTGGTTTTTCATGTTTTTATAAAATCATAGCCAAGATAGAGACTTTAATGGTTGAAAGTTTTAAGTTTTTACATTCTTCTTGGCAAATTAAAACTAAAAGAGAAGGTTCAGCTTGATATTAGACATTCTTCCTAAAATACTCATTTAAACAAGCCCATTAGTGTTACTTGTTTGCAAAAAAATTACTGACTTTTTCATAGAAATTACCATCATAAAATATAATGGGTCCAAAAATTATTTTTTAACATCTGTTAAGAAGCACCCACAGCAATATAATTGGCTCAGATTTTCTCCAGAGTAGATATCTCAATTACAGAAAATTACTTTTCTGGAAGTGTTCTAGGGATTACTTGCTCTATTTTTCCATTACTTCAAATCCCTGATATTTGCCAAGATTTTCATACAATGGATAGGAAGTGCTTTGTACTGTGCAAAGCTGGTGGTGTCAGTCCAGATTCTGGAATCTGGGTCCTGGATCTGCCATTAACTCTGTGCCCTTGGGCAAAAAACTTCACCTCTTAGCTTCTCCACCAATTATGAACCAGAAAACCTCCATGGGCCCATTTGAAGCCCACGGCCTTTCAAAACCACAGGGCCTTTCAAAAGTCTTAGGACTTTTTTTTTTTTTAAAGGACAAATTTATTTTAAAATGCTCTTTTCTAATAGTTGCAGAAATTACATGATACGTTCAGCTGAATGAATAAATAATCACTACCATTCACACCAGTGTGAATTCTTACTTTTATTATGACAGTTTGGATAAAGGTAAAATAATTTTGTAATGTCAAAAGCCTAATAATGACATATTTTGGAAACAGGTTTCAGGTCTACCGGTGTAGCATTTATTCCATAAAATGAGATAGCATTTTATATCCATGTGGGTCATTCTAGTTCAGATTTAGAAAATTAACCTCAAGGACCTGGTTTGAAAAAGAGAGGAATGTGTCTTAGAAAAATAATTAAACTGGTAAATGGACAAGTTCACAGGCAATCTATGACCATTATTTTTATATTTAAGAACCTAACAAGAAGAGAGATGGAGAAATGAACAGGGCTCATTTACGAACCTGCCACCAGAACCAGATCCAACAGCCTTTCCCTTTCTCTATACCCAAGATCATAATCTACCTGTGAAACTGGAAAATCTGGCTCCCATGAGGCCACCTACCTCCTAATAGGTGCCAACCCAGAGACAATAAGTAACGATCTGGGGGATAATTCTAAAAATCACATTTCCCACAAAAAGCCTTATTAATCCTTCCCCACCTCGGCAACTTCTTCATTCTATTCCAACAACAAATCAGCCTTGCCATCAGCTTATTTGATAATTCAAACAATCCATATGTAAGTGAAAAATAAGTCAGTTAGTCACCTTAAGGCTGTATAGTCCAGTCGATGAGATGAGCTGTACCTAAGTCATTACAGTGTTAGTAATTACTTACTAAAGTGTAAAGTAAAGCACAATGTGCTGGGCATCAAATGACTGGCAGAAATGAAATCCTACAGTTCACAGGAAGACTATTTATAGCCAATGAGTGACGTGGACATCAGAGAAAGCTTTATGGAGAAATTGATATTTGAACTAAATTTTGAAAGATGAGTAAGACTTAGACACATTGAGAAGACTTAGAAGACTTTGAAAGCTTAGATAAATGGAGGAAATAAATGTAAAGACTTCCAGGAAACATAGAAGGTCAGGGATCCCTATGAATAATTTGTTCACGCCTGTAATCCTAGCATTCTGGGAGGCCAAGGCAGGTGGATTGCTTGAGTCCAAGACCACCCTGAGCAAGAGCTAGACCCCATTTCTACTAAAAACAGAAAAACTAGTCAGGCATTATCGCAAGTGCCCATAGTCCAAGCTACTCAGAAGGCTGAGGCAAGAGGATTGCTTGAACCCAAGAGTTTGAACTTTCTGTGAACTATAATGACACCACAGCACTCTATCTAGGATGACAGAGTGAGACTCTGTCTCAGAAAAAA
Organism: Loris lydekkerianus; assembly: GCA_963574355.1. NCBI lineage: Eukaryota > Metazoa > Chordata > Mammalia > Primates > Lorisidae > Loris > Loris lydekkerianus. The sequence goes on along the minus strand of CAUYPK010127195.1, from coordinate 4,026 downwards.
TAAAAATGAAAAACATAATAATAGTTTGGGGAAGTGGTCTTAATTGGGTGGGGTGGGTGTGGTAGAGGAAGGGAAAGGTAAGGCTGGAAAGGTAATTTGGAGCTGGATCACAATAGGTCCTAGACACCAAATCAAGAACTCAGGCATTACTGAAGGCGTTTTAATGGGGCACTTGAGAGTCAGGAGTGGAAGAAGACCACGTGATGTGAGCTTTATTCTGCAGAAAATGAAGAGTTGTTTTTCTTAACAGCTTGAGAGTAAAGGATTAACCCTCCAAAACGGTCAGTGGATGAATGGCACAGTGATTGTGGACAGCACGGTGGGAAAGGACACTTTGTTTCTTGTCACCTGGACAAAACAGCCTCCCCAGATCCTTCTCTGGGATCCCAGTGGAAAGAAACAAGATGGCTTTTTAGTGGATGCAAACACTAAAATGACCTACCTCCAAATCCCAGGCATTGCCAAGGTATGGAATTAGCTTTTTTTCTTTTTTGCAATTTGACAAGATAAAATAAAGTTTCTACAGAGTAACTGTAGCTTTTAAAATGCTGGAAGTTGCTAAAAGGAGAGTAAGTATTAAATCAAAGCCAGAACATGGAAAAATCTCCATCTAATGAAAATCACTCATTATGCCAACAAGTCAAGAGAAGGGAAATAGGTGATATTTTGTCCAGGTTCTAAAGGGAAAACCTTCAAATTACATCACAGTCAACATGTGCAATAATCCTTGAAGCTTCAGCATCCTGAAACTATTTCCTCTACCGCAGGAATCCATTTTTTGAAAACGCAAGGCTTTTTAGAGAGAACATGTCTGCTTTGTGATGCAAGTAATATTAGAATGAATTCTGTAAATCATTTCCTACCTAAATCTACCCCGAGCAGAAGTCATGAATTTTATAAAATAGTCATATAATATGTTTTCCTCCTTATTCATACACAACAATTGAATTCAGTTTAATAGATATGTATTGAGACCTTGTGCCATGTTGGGTGTAACAGAGACCTGATATGATCTCATATTTCAAAAAGACAATTCAAAAAACTTAAAACTACATATACATACACACATACACACACACACACACACACACACACACACACAGTGGTAAAAGAAGAAGTAGGCCACATCATTAACATAGACAACTCTTAAGGTCTCTTGACAATAAGGGCACAGCTTTCGGCCACACACACCCTCCCCACCAGAAGGATTTTCTTGACAATGGGAATCATGTAGTTACTCCAAATGCATCAAAGGTTTCCTTGGCTGACAGAGTATCAAAATGCCCACATCTTTGTAGACAAGCTTACAACATGCTTGTGTCAGATAAGCTTGTTCTACATGTGACACTGTAGTCAGTTCTGGGTCACCTAATACTATTAATTGGAAATGTCTCCACTTGTTTTGGTCAGGTTGGTGCTTGGAAATATAGTCTGCAAGCAAGCTCACAAACTCTGACTCTGACTGTCACCTCTCGTCCTTCAAGTGCCACCTTGCCTCCAATTACAGTGACTTCCAAAATGAACAAGGACACAGGCAAATTCCCCAGTCCCATGATAGTTTATGCGAATATTCACCAAGGCACCTCACCAATTCTCAGGGCCAGTGTTACAGCCCTGATTGAATCAGCAAATGGAAATACAGTTACCTTGGAATTACTGGACAACGGAGGAGGTATTCACCAAAAGAACTGGAACATGTATCTTTCTTTTCCCAAAGCATTCAGAGAACAGAAAAAGGATGGTCTAGTGAGGGCAGTTAAAAGCGGGGGGCCAAGAACTGGGGTGGGGGGTCTCGTTGGCAGAGTTTTCCCTTTCCTTACAATTACTTTATTTTAAAACGTTGATCGAGGAGGCTTCTGCGAAGCTTAAAATGCATTAGTGGCTCAACCTCAACAGGGGCAGAGTCTCTGGGGCAGTGTTTTTCACCCTTTTTTCATCTTACAGCACACTTGACCTATAGTTAAACTTCCACAGCACACTGAAATTTCATTGATTTAAAAAATAAAGAGTAAAAAATAATGAATGTAATTACTGTGCTTTAAACTTCTTTAAAAACAATTTAATTAATGATCTTTAAAAATTTTTATGGTACACCTAAGATCCTATCCTGGCACACCACAGCACACTGGTTGAAAATGTCTGCTCTAGGACATTGTCAGATGGTATTCCACATGCCCAAAATAGAGAAGAAGGAGAATTAATAGCTCTTTTATGTTAGAAGTTACATATACATATTCTATGTTTATACATATATGTGTGTACATATATATATATACACACACAAAGATATATACATATCTTCACTACACATTTCTTTTTTATTTCAGATTAATGTGAAGGTACAAACAACTAGGTTATAATATTTGCATTTGTTAGAGAATGTCCCTCTTGCGGTTGTGTTCTGTGCCCCAAAGGTGTGTAATATACCCTTACATTGTGCCATTAAGTGGAAGCACACCCCTCCCTTGCCCTCCTGCCCTTATCCAGTTCTCCCTTCTCTCATTCTCCCCCCCAACTTGAACTGAATTGAGTTTTCCTCTTATGTTTCACCACATGCTTTTGAGATATTATCCCTACCTTACAGTTAAGGAAACTGAGGTTTTCATATTTAGAAAGTAGCAGAGATAGCTTTGAGCACAGTTTTATATGATTCATACAGCTATGCCGGCTATATAATAACTTGCCACCAAAGTGAAAATATATCCATTAGTCTTGTATTTAAAGAGTCTATCAGGAAGAGAGAGAAAGAGAGAGAATGTAGAAAGAACATTTCTTCTTACTGTGATGCAAGTAATCTTATTATTACAGAATGAATTCTAGAAATGAATTTCTTACCTAAATCTACCCTGAAGAGAAGTCATGAATTTTATTAAATAATAATAAAACTTTTTTCCTCCTTAGTTACATACAGCTCAGTTCAGTTCAATAGATACATATCAAGTAGTTACCTTGTGCTATGTTGGGTGTAATAGAGACCCAATGTGATTTCAGATTTCAGAAAGAAAGACAATAATTCAAGAAGATAAGATATACACTTAAACACACACATGTACACACATACACCAGGTAAAGGAAGTAGGCCTCACCCTTAACACACTCAAGTCTGAAGATCTCTTTGAGATAATACTGGATTTCTCTTTGCTTTGAAAAATTGTAACCAACATATGGGCTGGAGGTGTGCAATTGCCCAGTTATCTTTAGGATATTGACTGATTTCTTCATTTCCCTATCAAGGTGCTGATGCTACTAAGAATGATGGTATCTACTCAAGGTATTTTACAGCTTACGACACAAATGGTAGATACAGCGTGAAAGTGTGGGCTCTGGGAGGAGTGAACGCAGCCAGACAGGGAGCGATACCCCCACGGAATGGAGCCATGAACATACCTGGCTGGATTGAGAATGGTAAGTAACCTGTAATAATACACCTGGCTTATGTAAACCCTTGCGATCAAGAAAAAAACCATGAAACCTACAGGCAGAATGGTCATGATTAAATCAGCATTTCCCAACCTTGGCATTATTAACATTTTAAACCAGGCGATCCCCTTTGTTGTAGAGGACATTTAGTAGCATCCCTATCCTCACACACTAGATGTAATATCAGCCTCCCAGGCATGACGATCAAAACTGTCTCCACTGTCCGCAAGGTGGGAAAAATCTCCCAGTTGAAAACCACTAGATAGAACACAGCTTTTGACTGCCTCCGTTCAAATCCCAGCTCTCCACCAAATAAAGTATTCGGGGTAATCCCTCTGTGCTTCACTTTCCTCAGTTGCAAAATAAGGATAACAATGGTAACTACCTCATAGGATAGTGATGAGGAATCAAGTAAACACATCCAATAAGCTGTTGCTGGTAAATAGTTTTCAATAGATACCCTATTCCAGGGGTGGCGAACACGCGGCTAGAGCTGCATGCGGCTCCCGGCCAAAATGAATTTCGGCTCTTTGCCTCTTATCATTATTTTGTATACTGTGGCTCTTTGCCAAGTTTGGATTTTGTTATGCTGCTTCTGAGGAGGGA
>CAUYPK010127188.1:0-63774 GCA_963574355.1 Loris lydekkerianus | reverse complement strand
ATTCTGGTTATTAGACCTTTATTGGAGGTATAACCTGCAAATATTTTCTCCCATTCTGAGGGCTGTCTGCTTGCTTTACTCACTATGTTCTTGGCTGTGCAGAAGCTTTTTAGTTTGATCAGGTCCCAGTAGTGTATATTTAATACTGCTTCAATTGCCTGGGGAGTCGTCCTCATAAAATATTCACCCAGGCCGATTCCTTCAAGAGTTTTCCCTGCACTTTCTTCAAGTATTTTTATAGTTTCATATCTTAAGTTTAAATCTTTTATCCAGTGAGAGTCTATCTTAGCTAATGGTGAAAGGTGTGGGTCCAGTTTCAATCTTCTATAGGTTGCCAGCCAGTTCACCCAGCACCATTTGTTAAATAGGAAATCTTTTCCCCACGGAATGTTTTTAATTGGCTTGTCAAAGATAAAATAATGGTACTCCAACAGAAAACCAGTTAAGTTTTTGTTTAACTTTCTCTTGTTTCAGACAGGTGCGTTTCTACAAATAAGTCAAAGGCTCCATATATAGAAATGTACCTCAGCTTTGGAAAGCTGACTGTATTTGTGGCAGAAATAGCTATGTGATCTCTCTCTCTCTCTCTCTCTCTCTCTCTCTCTCTCTCTCTCTCTCACACACACACACACACACCTCTTTTACTTTCTTCCTAGATACTTAGCTAAACCATCTTTTCTAGTCCTCCTGACAGTAAAGTGAGCTCAAATGCACTGTGGATGGTGGGCTGAAATGCTTTGTGACATTTCAAAACTTCAAAAGGTTTCACATGTTCTTTTCCCTTTTAGCTGGCTGGAATGGGTGTAATCCCAGGGACACATATGAAAGCCACTTGAAGGGTATCGAGCCACCAGCTAGAAAGAGTTTGTGGCTCTGACTCACCACCTGGGGGAGAGCATCTGACAATCAGAAATTTTTATCAACAAGAAATATAATTCAGTTGTGTTAAGCCTCTAAGATTCCAGGGCAAATCCATAAAGACCATCAGCCAAAACAGTAACAAATAGATTTGTTTATGGTAGTGACATCTACCATATTGTAACTTACTAAATACCAAGCACTATATAATAGTACATCATTTAATTGTCTTATCAGCTGTGTGAACTAGATACCATTGTCTCTATTTTAGAGATGAAAGAGTTTACTTTCAGAGTAATGAACAAACTGGTCCTAACAGCCCCTATCATGACTTCTTAAAGACCATTCAGGGAGTCGTAGAATCTTTACTAAAAACATTTTATGGCACAAAGCCCAGGGAGGTTTATCTCTTCCAGCTTCAGTTTCAGAAAGTAAATTTCTTATTCATTTTAAATCTGTATGGATAAAAACTTTTGGAGATGCCATAGACAATATCTAGTAGTTTATATGATTATAATTCATATTAACATTTTGATTTCTTGAAAAATTATATGTTCTAACATGTATATGCCAGATCCAATTCTAGAGTATCTTACAGGGAGTCCTCAAACTACCGCCCGCGGGCCACATCAGGAGGTGTGATTGTATTTGTTCCTGTTTTGATTTTTACTTCAAAACAAGATATGTGCAGTGTGCATAGGAATTTGTTCATAGTTTTTTTTAAACTATAGTCTGGCCTTCCAATGGTCTGAGGGACAGTGAACTGGCCCCCTGTTTAAAAAGTTTGAGGACCTCTGTGAAAAAGGGAAAGTTCCTTCTTATTAAAATAGGCTCAAGAAATAAGAGCCCATCATCTAATAAAAGGTTTGCAGGCATAGCTTTTACTTGGTGTAACCTATTTAAAAAGAACAAGTCAGAATGAGCCCAGATTGACCTCAGTGTATATGCTCAAACTTTGCATGCATAGTCTGGAATATTCACATTATGGTTCATTGAAAAGGTGATGGGCTTTGCAACAAGATTGACAACAAAAGGAAAAATGATGAGGAAAATTGCCTTACTTATCTGCTACAGTGCTCTTGATTGCCACGTGTAATTTTACGGTTCATTATAACAGGGGAGAAAGTTTGACTGTTAGCTTGAGTACTTGTATATCGTATTGATACAAAGAACAAGTTGTTGGAAACACACTTGGCTTTTAATGAAGCTGCTGTAATTGTGTGTTGTTAAAGCATCATCAATTTTCATCGGTTTTACCCCTGTTGTAGTTGTGTGTGGGTAAAGTCTTTAAAGGTCATCAGACAGGGAGGGATGTGAACCAACCGTGGAAAAGTGAAGATGTTAAAATGACACAGGGGTGACATGAGCTATTTTGTCATAGTATGACATTTGACTAGGTAATTGAGGTAAATAACATTGCTGTTGTAGCTGTCATGATATAGCTGTTGTGCCGTTTAATACTATAGCCACTAGCTATATATGGCTATTTGACAGTAAATAAATTAAAATTAAATACAATTAAAAATTTGTTCCTTCATCACCCTTGCCATCTTTCAAGTATTCAATACTTTCAGGAGTCTAGTGGCTCCTATATTTGACAATGAACTGTACAAGTTTCTGTCAACTCAGAAAGTTCAATTCTATAGCTTGGATCAAAAACTGGACTATCAAATATGGTAGTCAGTGGCCATGTAAGTACATTAAGTGATTGGCATGTGGCAATCGAAATTGAGATGTGCTATCAGTTTAAAATACATAGAAGATTTGGAAAACATAGTTCAAAAGGAATACTGCCAAATAGTCTATTAATAATTTTGCATGCTGATTACATGTTGAAATAATAATACTTTTTGTACACTGTTAAAGAAAATAATTCCTACAATTAATCCCTTCTGTTACTTTTCACTTTTTAAAATGGGATACATAGAAAATTTTAACTTAGGTATGTGGGTTGTGTTATAGCTCCATTGGACAATGCTGAGCTGGAGTAATAGGTCTACAAGGTAAAGACCAGGAGGGACTGACTTACAGTCCAACAAAGCTGGGCCTGTGAATGTGCCACATGTGTCTACCAAAGAGAGGGAGAGACACAGTTACAGCAGGGATCTGGGAAAGGGTGGAATTTAACAGAACTTCAAATGATGTAGTGTTTTGGTAGGCTCAAAGCAAAGGAGGACTATTTAGAGGGGGTTTAACCTCAGGCCTGAATTGAAAAGCAGACATATGTTATAGCCTGGAGAACTACAAAGTCAGGGTAAATGTGGGGTGGATTTGAAACCCTTTATTTGAGATTCTGCAAGCCCTTACTGAGGCTGCTTCTGTGGGTCCAGGTAACTTGGTCCAGTCAAACATGGGACAGTCCATTCTTACTAATATAATCCTAAAACCTTAAGTCCTTCTGTGAATTATCACAAGCAGTGCTACAAGAGCAAGTTTGTATTTCTTGTCCTCGCATTTCTGACACTTTAATTCCCAGTGATATCTCATATTATTCATTTTCATATACACTGGGGTGATGCAGAAATGTTTTAAAACATGCCGTATTTTTGCCACCACTTTGATTGCTCGGATTATTTCCTTCTACCTACCCTGCACTTGCCACTCCTATTCGGGGAAATCCTTGAAGGGTCATTTCAAGCATAAAAGCTTCTTCTAAATATTTCCCTGATTTTATTCCCTACAGTCAAGTGATTATCAAACAAATAGCCCAGAACATTTGACCTTGATGTTCCATGGGCAAGAGATGGGCACATTTTCTACTCTGTGTTACACTTATTTGGACTTGTGGCCTCTATTCTGCCCACTCACCGGCTCCTGGAAAGCAGAGGACATGGTCTGCCTCTATATTGCCTTCCGTCCCGCTCACCCCTTTAAAACTTTCACATGATAAGTTCTCAAAAAAAATGAAGACACGCAAAATTATTTTTCAAATAAGAGAAAATGTAATTATGTTAGTAAAAGAAAAAAAAAAAAAAAAGAAGAAGAAGAAGTTGTATGTAGGTTAGGCCTGGACAGATGCTGTGGCCTCCACTTCATTTTCTCTTTGCAAACACATCTCTAGATGATTCAGTTTTGGTACACAACTGAAAAAATGATGACATTAAGCCCTGCTTTGCCTTCACTTGAATGCAATTACTTGTTTGGATGCTTCACACCTGTCTTTCTGTTTACCTTTATAGAATAGTCACATACACATGCATATACACACACACACACACGCACACACATACATACATACATACACACACGTCTAAATCTGCTCATGCTGGAAAGAGGAACAGAAACAAAAGTATACCCATTGCACACTATCACCCTGCCTATGTCTTCCTTGGTAACAGCTGTGTCCATATCCATACAAACATATGATCAACTCTAAGTCTCAATTTATCCATTCACCATTCATCAATCATTTATTATGCACATAATTTATGCAAGACTTTGCTACAATGCATTTGTATGATTAGAAATTATTCTAAACATGCTTTTACTAGACTTACATAAGCATAGATGGAGCAGGAGCCAGCAAGGCCATGTAAAAACTAACTATCCTGCCACTACCCAGTTAGAGTGTCATGAATTCTCAATTTTCTCTATGATTATAAAATATATCTTAACATAGGAAATGCTAGTAGAATACTTAAAAAGAGCAATGAGCTGGGAAACAGAAGGCTGATGTCCCAAATGATTTACTAGCTAAGTGATCTGGGAAATATCACTTTCTTAGTTTTTTTCAATCTCTAGCACCTGGAATGTAAGACGTCTTGTGCCTATTTCCTTTTCAGGGAACAGAGAAAAAAAAATCCCCAAACCCAGGGTGTTGTTCTCCAAACTCTCTTAGTAATAAGAATTCTAAAAGAAAGATTGCCAGGCCTGCAGTCCCAGGGGACTGTGATTCAGTGGGTTCAGAGAGAAATCTATTTTGCTGTTTTGTTTTTGTTAAGTGTCTTGGTGATAACAGGAAAGTTTGAAAGACTCTCTGATTTAGATCTGCTTTCGCACTTCAAAGCAGTATAAGAATCACTAGAAGGCTTGCTAAAAAATGTAAATTGTGGATTTTCACCTCTAATGATTCTGATTCAGCAGATCTGAGATAGGGCCCAGGAATCTGAAATTTTAATGAGCATTTTCAGGGAATTGTTTCTTTGAGACAGAGTCTCACTTTGTCCCCCTGGGTAGAGTGCCCTGACAGCAACCTCAAACTCTTGGGCTGAAGCAATTCCCTTGCCTCAGCCTTCTGAGTAGCTAGGACTATAGGTACCTGCCACAATGCCTGGCTATGTTTTTTTTAGAGATGAAGTCTCGCTCTTGCTCAAGCTAGTCTCAAACCTGTGAGCTCAGGTAATCCACGGCATTCTGATACAAGTCCAGAGACTACAGTTTGAGAAACATAGATATCAACAGTGAGATCTCAAACTGTGAGGTCAGAGGCTAGCACATGGGTATAACTCCAGCAACCAGAGCAGAGTGGCTACTCAATAACTATTGCTTAACTGAATGAAATTGCCCTGGGGTGGGGCATTTCTATTTTATCTAGATAAAGAAATCATCAATTAGAAGTGGTAAAGGAATTGATTTACTAATAAAATAACAAAGATTAATTTATCTATTCTAGCCCTCTCTCAGTGTATTTGGTACTTTGATGTTTGCATTTCATTCATTCATTCATTGAACAGGTCCTTATGGATCCCCACTAGAGACTAGGCAGCACATGAGGCACTGAGAGTATAGCAGTGAACAAAGAGATGTGGCTCCTGTCCTTGTGGGACTCCTGGTGTAGATTGTTATCTGTTGAACCACCCTTAAATTTAATAGTTTAAAAGCTAATGATCATTTATATTGCTCACAAGTCTGCACTTTGTCAGGAAAGTGGTGTCAGCTTGCCCAACTAACTGTGGCTTGAAGACCTGGCTCTTATACGCTGGCTTGTAACTTGGTGCTGACTGTTGCCTGGGAAGTAATCCAGAGCTGATAGCTGGGCCCTTGTTCATTCCTATATGTGGCCAGCAACTGCTTGGGCTTCCACATAGCACGGACACTTTGGCGGAATTAGACATCTTTGATAGGGACTGGCTTTTGTTGGTGGCAGTGCTCCAGCAGACTTGATGTGGGCTGCAGTCCTTCTGAAGTCAAAGAATGTGACTTGCATTACATTCTACTGGGCAATCCAGTTACTAAGTCTGTCCAAGTTCATAGGTTGGGGAATTATCCCCAAACTCTGAATGGGGAGAGTAGCAAAGAATTTGTGGCCATCTTCACTTTACCACAGACAGATATTTAACAGTGAACTAAATACACTTGCAATAAGTACTACTAAGGGCAAGTATTGGGTACTAAGAAAACATAAAACAGAGGGAGGTAATTAGGAAACAACCCCTAAGGAAGTAATATTAAAGATGAGACAGACTCCAAGTCAGAGTGCTACAATAAAATGTAAGGAGGGTGTAATTAGAAAGCAGGTAGAATAATTAAGAAAAAAGAAATGAGGAGAGAAATGGTAAGAGATGGTCTTAACTACTTGCTTCCTCTGTGCCAGCCATGGCTAGGTGACTTTACGTGCATTAATTATCTCCTTTAACCTTCACCAAATCTCAGGTGGTAAGTGATCTTATTGCCATTTTACCCAAACTAAGAATTAAAGAGCTCCCCAAGATCATGCAGCTGGTGAGTGTCAGAGCCAGGGTTTTAGGGTCTTGTTTTGCTTTGAAATTTGAGAGTATGGGCAATCATGTACCAAAAACTACCACAGTGAGGGGTCAGGAGTAGCAGACACCTGTGGAGAAAGTTATGCACAAAGCAAAACTAACAAACACCAGAGGCGGATTTCATCTCTGCACCCCTGGGTTCTGTGGAGGGCTGTAATTTTCTTTCACAGCAGAGTTTTAGAAGGAGGTTGAAAAATAACAGCTGGACCCTCATGTTTAAGGAGGAAAGAGAAGGCATTTCTTTTGATTCAGCTCAGTTTCCCAATCAATTTTTTTTTTCTTTTTTAAACCCAGAAAGACCCTATCTGCTCTCTCTCCAGATACAGTGGAAATGGATATTCTTCTTCAGAACCAGACAATATTTGGTAAAGAAATAAAATTCCTCTAAATAAACCCTGAGAGGTCCGTGTCAGCTGTGTAGGTTTCCAGGAACCTAGTGGCAAAGCAGTGGCCATATCACCTGAGTGACGCGGGTCTTATGATGCACAGATGTAATACTTCATCTGGCCCCGTGTGATAAAGCATCAGGTCTATGTTGCTTTGATGATGTATTATTTGGTAAAATAAGGTTAGCTGTCAAAATCTCATTCCAGGAAACTGAAGGTTTGGCAGGGGAAAAAAATTCATTTCAGGCCTCAAACAAGTACATTTTTCATTTGACTGGAGGGAAAGATGACATGACTCAAGTCAAAAGGCTTCAGGGCCTCCAAACCCTGGTGAAAATTGCATCCTTCTAAACAGACAACTCAAGGGAAAGGCAAGGGAAAAATAGAGGAAGGCAGAACCCTTCCTTGTTTGTGGTTTTTTGTAAGAGCCAATCATCTACAGTTTGTAGGATGCTACAGTATGGGTGACTTTGTAACTTTCCACTGCCATCTCCTTGAGACACTACAGGCTGTTAAAGCTATTTGGGTAGGTGTTTCATGAGACCAGAGATTTCATAACAAACATCTGGAATTAGTGTTTTGTACATGGGCTAGAAAATGTCTTATAATTATTTTGCATATTCCTATTTATGGATGCTTTAACAACTGTTATTTTACAGAGAGTGATAATGTATTCTAAAATGATCTTTAATACTGATATTTCAAAATCTGTTCTTAAATATTTGTGTCATCTGAAAGTTTTACAAAACCTGTCGGCTCGTGTTTTATTTGCTTTCAGATGTGCTGACTCATCTTGGAACTCGATTTACATTTACTAAATTCAGATTTTTTACATCCATCTATTTTTAATTTCTGAGCCTAATATTTTTATGATGATGTGAAACTTCAATAATAGATTTTCAGGGAAAATAAGTCACAAGACATTAAATAAAAGCAAACAAAAACTGAACAAAGTCTTTGAGGAAGCCAAGTGGAAGAACTATTTCTTTTAGACCAGGCAAGTAAGTCTCCTTAGGAAGTTTTAAAACGTTCAGGCTAAACTCTGAATTTTGTGACAGTTGATTCTTTTTACTTGTCTAGAAGATACAAGGGAAAGAAAGATGATCTATTCATGGTTGATGTGAATTTCACTTTGTGGTATTAGGAAAGACCAAGCGTCATTTAATAAAAGGTTATCAAACTTAAGGTTGTGAATAGTGATTGTGAAACAAAAGCTTTTGTATTTATCATTTGTTCTCTCTCTTTTTTTCTTTTTCAAACACATAGAGGTAGAGATACAGTGCCCAATGGTATTTCATTATCCACATTTAGAGAATAATTTGAAGTGTTTTCAAAATTAATCTGCAGCAATATTTTCTAATTACAGTAGTTATGCCTACACAACAGTGGTATACCTGCGTATGGGAAAGGATTAGATTGGATTAAGGTAGGGTATGGGGATCTTGGCCCAACTAATTTATCTGATGATGAATATAAAGAAAATTCATTTAAAATCCATAACCATTTTAAAATGAATTATTTAAAAATAATCCATATATTAACATTAATTCAAGCCTTTAAATAACTTTTCAATGAATAAGCACACAAATGGTAATTTTATTGTCAAATGAAAATTGTGATTGCTCCTAAAATCCCTCATCACAACTTTGCCAAAAGAAAATACAGCCTCTGGAGAGGGAGACTTTCAAATATACTGACTGGTATACACATTTTGTTTTTCATTTGCTAACAACTGAAATAAATCTTTATTTAAAATTCCTGAGGTTTTTGTATTTTTTAAGAAAGTACCAAGAAAATTTATTATACTTTAACACAATTAAAAAAAAATGTTATAAATACTTTAATTATTTAGTATTTATTTTCTGGTGGCTTTAAAGATACTGATAATTTGCTATTTAAGAAATTTTTAGTGGTGGATTAAACTTGATTAAACATGATAATAATAATGATCATGATAAAAATAATAATTGGGAGAGGTGCCTGTGGCTCAAAGGAGTGGGGCGCCAGCCTCATATACCAGAGGTGGTGGGTTTAAAACCGGCCCCAGCCTAAAACTGCAAAAAAAAAAATAAAAAAAATAAAAAAAAATAATAATAATTGGGTATTGTCTTAAAAGAAAAATAAAGCAAAAACTATTTGTGCTTAAATGTGTTAAACTAAGATAAAGGAAATACAGAACATACACACACACATATACTATATGCTTCTACTATACGTACAAATACATGCATAAGTTTGTATACTAATGAACTCATGTGCATATGTATATATTTTGTTTTTAAGGCAAGAGAGAATGTGAGAATGTAAGATGTGAAGATGTAGGAAAATGTTCTTAAATTGGGACAAATGAGGAAGGAATAAAGGAGCCTTTTGAATGAATCGGCATCTTCTGGGTATGGAGACAGAGTGGCCTGGCTAGAAAACATTCAGAGGATGTGAGAGAGTCTGGGACACTTGCTTATCCAGGAAAGGAATTTTTTGTGACATAAAAAAGAAATATGCAGAAAGTGGCTCACCTCAAGCTGCTTAGGTGATTAGGTGATATTTCAGGGGAATTTTCTACAAAGTAATATAGTGAAAATATTAAAAATTTCTGGCCTAAAGTTGAGCCCGTCTACTGCACAAGAGAGCAGAGAATTCACATCTTGAGCTCTTTAGCTTAGAGTAATGTGGCCAACCGTGCAGGTCTCATCTGAGTGGACGGCCACTGTCACCCACTCAGCAACTGCATGAATGGCCAAGGGTTAGTCTCATGGCTAAGTGAGGGCAACACAGGAAATTGTAAAGGCTTGATGATAAAGCCATACAGATTATCCTCCAAAGAAACATAATAACTTGTCCCATCTTCACCTTTAGGAATAGGGTAATTACCTGAAGGGATCATTGAATGACTTAGGGTGTCCCAGAGTGTGGTCCTCCTCCCAAGAGTATTCAGAGTAATTTTAGGTGCTATAGCAGGGAAATTTATTTTTAAAGTTATTTATTTCTTTCAAATGCATATTAGAAAAAAATACATGGCTGTGTCATGAAACTCATGATTTCACGAATATCACTACTTAAGATAAGGCCAAGTCAACATTTAAGTAAATTAAAAAAACAATAGTGAGTTGATATTCAGGAAAAAAAAAATGTTTAGAGAGCACACGTATGTAGCAAAAATAACCAAGTGGTTGCGTGAAAGACAGATCTGAAAACCCTGGTTTATATCTTTCTTCTTACAGCTTTTATGTCCCTAATATAGTCTAGATTTGTCACCTTCTTAATTCTCTCCCAATTCTCGGGATTAATGATATAATTTTTAGGACTCAGTGTAAGCTTAGAAAACTGGCTGGTCCCCTTCTTCAAAAAGTATTAAGAATTTTAAGATGTTGTCAGTGGAGTAATAAACCAAGTGTGCGATGCTTCTGGGCACAGGGCCAGTGCCAAGGCAGAAGGAAGTCTCCACCAGGAGGCTGCCCTGCTCCCTCCCTCTCTGTGGAAACAGATAGGTGAGATGGGACCTTCCAAAGTTAGACAAGTTGGTTTGCTCCAGGAAATCTGAGATAGGGAGTCAGAAAATCTGTGGAAAATTTTATTGGAGGGTGGACATTGCTGTTGTCATTTTCCTTGGAAAATCAGAGAGACTGTTGACCTTTCTGAAAAAGGCAGACATCAAACTTTCCGTTTTGTTACACCGGTGGGAGAACATGCAGTTCTGTGAATTATAAAACCTGGGTCCAAACAGCCTCCTCTGGAAGCCTCATTCCTTGCTGAGTGCATTTCATCCCCAGTCTCATTAAGGCTGCAGAGGTAAGAAGGCCCCTCCTGCCCTCCCATCTTTCCTCCTCTGTGCCCTCCTGCTGCTTTGTTCTCTGAGCTTCCTCCTACAAGAGAACTTGGAAGTTGCCTCCTTTCCTGACAGTCTTGTCTCTTTATTCTGAGAAGTGTGGGTTCAGGACTGTATCTTGTTCATGCGTTCTCTATATTTTGTCTGAATTCCTGGCATAGAACACACTCTTTATACACATTTGGTGAAAAAAAAAAGAATGAATGATTTAATGTATTAATTAAAATATATGTGAGGGGAGACAGAATTAAGAGTCTACAAAAAGACACTACTTATGATTTATACATCATATTTTCCATATGACTTTTTATGCAATTTTGAGTATCTGCATTCTGATAGTATGGCTTCCTACTGTTTTTCTCATGTCAATGATTGCTTCTAAAAATGTTTTCTACATTTATTTAAAATCTAAATTCAAAATAGATTTCATACTGAAAGACTGTGTACACCAAACCAGTAATTTTATCAAAATATTCCTAATAGATGTGCATTTATCACATTCAAATAACAATTTTAAAAATCACCAGTATTTACCTATTAAATATATAGAACATGTTTGTGTTTTGTTGTTTTCATGGATGAATCTATTCTGCTACACTATGTGTAAAGCGGTTTAAGTTGTGAATCATTTTCTTGTTTGTAATAATGGGGACATAGGTAATTCATGTGCTACATCATGTCTGATGACTTAAATATAAGTTGCAATGAAATTCACATATGCAATTTTCTTATCTCTCTTTAATTTAGTTGAGAATATAGGTTTTAATGGTAGATGCCCTTGGCTGATTTTAAAATATCACTCTTGATCAATCTGGACTTAGAGTCTACTATTAGTTACAAATCAACAAATTAGTAGCCTAATTGACTTTTTTGTTCACGGACATAAAATCTATATTTTATGTATCATTACATTATTAGTTTCATGTAGAAAAACAATTTTTTTTCAACTGTTTTAGAGAAGTGTCCTATCATTAAGAAATTCTGCAATAGTAATATGATAGCTTAAGACATCTATGAACCATATACAAATAAAGTAGTTAAATTCAGCTTTCCATAAAGATATTTTTATGTGGCATATCACAGATAGGCTTTGGAAGATCTGACAAGGGGATGGTCAATTTGGTAGGAAAAAAACAATTCTAAAAATAGCTGAGATTTGTCACAAATGTTTTCTGCATTTCTCTTTGGGAAACAATGGATTTGAATCTATGTCATACAAGTAAGAATGAGATTTATATTTTTAAGTAGGAATAAATACGGACTGTTAGTAAGTCATGTCTGAGTACCCTAGAATTCATTTTTTATATTTTTCTATGTCAATAGTTAAATATTATTGGAGAGAAAAGAAATAGTAAGCCTTAACAAATACAGAAGGTGCCAAAAATTTATACACATTTTAAGGGTGGAAAAAAATCTGTATTACATTTATAATACTCAAGTCATGTCTGACTTCTGCAATTATAAGAGGTGCTCAGTGTGACTTGGATTCATCTTTTGTTATTGATATATATCGAGCATTACACTTTTAAGATAGTTTTTTCCTTTTTCAAAATGTGTATACCTTTTTTGGTACCCTCTGTATATGATCTTGGCCATTTCCTTTCCAGAGTTGCTGTTAGATACTCAGTTATTTACAGTTTATCTATTAGTTTTTAATAGAGATGTGTAAGATTTGCTTGCTGATTGTGGATTCATCAATTTCTCTTTAAAATTCTGTCAGATTTTGCTTTATAAATTTTATAATGTTGTTAAACTTATGATAGTGTATGATTCTTGCACGCTTGGCTTTTCTCTATTATTGCATAATATCCTCTTTTGTCTGTCTTAATTTCTTCTCTGATGTAACTGTTGCTACACTAACTTTAACGTGGTTACAATTCATATAGCATATTTTTCCATTCTTTTATTTCCAGTTATTTATCTGGGTTTGTAATTTTCATCAGATCAGGTAACTTTCCTTTCAATATGTGAGTTTAACACCTGCAGTGCATCTTACAAGGGTTCATGTGAAACTTAGTAAATGAAGAATATAAATGTCTTAACACAATAACTAAGAAAATGCCAGGAAGGCTATGTTAACCAGTGTGATGAAAATATTTCAAATTGTATATAAAACCAGCACATGGTACCCCACGATTGCCTCAATGTACACAGCTATGATTTAATAATAATAAAAAAAAGTTAAATGGTTTTACATGTAAATATGTATAAATTTGTACTCTTTTCTATTTCTTTTTTTTTTTTTTTTTTTTGAGACCAAGTCTTACTATGTCATCCTCGGTAGTGTACTATAATGTCACAGCTCACAGCAACCTCAAACTCTTGGGCTTAAGAGATTCTCTTATCTTAGCATCCCAAGTAGATGGGACTACAGGTGCCCGCCACACTGCCTTGCTATTTTTTTTTTTTGTTGTTGTTGTTTGTTGTTGTTGTTGCCGTTGTCACTGTTGTTTAGCAGGTGCGAGCAGGATTCTAACCCGCCCTCCTGGGTGTATGTGCCTGGCGCCCTACCCACATAGCTATTGGCACCACCCCTATTTTGTCCTTTTAACTGATTATTTTACTTTGTTTCTTTCATTCCTTCCTTTCATTGATTTCAAAGAGTTTTCTATATTCTTTCTTTTTCCTCTTTTTGGTAATCTGTAGGCTATAGATTAGTTATTGTGGTTATCTTTAAATAACTAATGTACACAATTAATTATAAGTTACCCTAATCATATTTAAAAGTATTCAGCATTTTCAGCTTTCTCCCAAATATGACAATAATTTAACATAGTTTAATGGGATTTAATCAAGGGTTTCTCTAACAGTTTTTGTGATTATCCTAACTCAACTCAAGGAACCTTTTAGAACAATTCTTTCCTAATTATCCCCATGACATTTTAATACTCCAGATGTTTATGTAATGTTTATATGTTTGTGTATGTATATATACACACATATATATGCTTTATGTTTTACAAAGAATGAAATAATTTTTCCTCCTGAGAACCAACTTACTCCTCATTGAAGGAAAATCATCCTTGTTGGGTATATGTGCTTTAAACTTTAATCTTCTCATTGAACATTACATCCTCTTTCATTTTTATTGTTACTGATTGTGTTCATTACATTATAGGTATTTTTTATTAAATTATAGCTGTGTACATTAATGCAATCATGGGGTACAATGTGCTGGTTTTATATACAATTTGAAATGTTTTCATCAAACTGGTTAACATAGCCTTCACTGCATTTTCTTAGTTATTTGTTAAGACATTTATATTCTACATTTAGTAGATTTAACATGTACTCTTGTAAAATGCACCATAGGTGTGGTTCCACCAATTCTCCTCCATCCATCCATCCTCCTCCCTCGCTCCCCTCCCCCTCCTCTTTCCCCTTCATCTTGGGCTATAGTTGGGTTATAGCATTCATAACCCAAGTGTGGTTGCTTATATATTGGTTTCACAGTAGGGCTGAGTACATTGAATACTTTTTCTTCCATTCTTAAGATACTTTGCTAAGAAGAATATGTTCCAGCTCCATCCATGTAAACATAAAAGAGGTAAAGTCTCCATCTTTTTTTAATGCTTCATAATATTCCATGGTGTACATATACCACAATTTATTAATCCATTCATGGGTCGATGGGCACTTGGGCTTCTTCCACGACTTAGCAATTATGAATTGGACTGCAATAAACATTCTGCTGCAAATACCTTTGTTATAATGTGATTTTTGGTCTTCTAGATATATATACCTAGTAGAGGAATTGCAGGATCAAATGGCAGGTCTATTTTTTGATCCCTAAGTGATCTCCAAACAACTTTCTAAAAGGAACGTATTAGTTTGCATTCCTACCAGCAGTGCAGAAATGTTTCCTTTCTCCACATCCACACCGACATCTCTGGTCTTGGGATTTTGTGATGTGGGCTAATCTTACTGGAGTTAGATGATATCTCAAAGTAGTTTTGATTTGCATTTCTCTGATGATTAAGGATGATGAACATTTTTTCATGTGTCTGTAGGCCATGCACCTGTCTTCTTCAGAGAAGTTTCTCTTCAAGTCCCTTGCCCACACTGAGATGGGATCACTTGTTCTTTTCTTGCTAATATGTTTGAGTTCTCTATGTAGTCTGGTTATTAAACCTTTGTAGGAAACATAACCTGCAAATATCTTCTCCTATTCGGAGGGCTGTCTGCTTGCTTTACTTATTGTGTTCTTGTCTGTGCAAAGCTTTTTTTAGTTTGATCAGATCCCAGTAATGTATTTTTGGTGTTGCTTCAATTGCCTAGGAGTGGGGGGGGGGGGGGAGGCTCCTCATAAAATATTCTCCCAGGCTGATTTCTTCAAGTGTTTTCCTTGTACTTTCTTCTGGTATTTTTATAGTTTTATGTCTTAAGTTTAAATCTTTTATCTAGTGAAAGTCTATCTTAATTAATGGTGAAAGGTGTGGGTCCAATTTCAGTCTTTTACAGGTCACAAGCCAATTCACCCAGCACCATTTGTTAAATAGGGAATCTTTTCCCCACTGAATGTTTTTGATTTACTTATCAAAGATCAAATGACGGTAAGTAATTGAGTTTATCTTTTGGTTCTCTATTCTGTTTCATACATCTACCTCTCTGTTTTTATGCCAGTACCATGCTGTTTTGATCACTATCAATTTATAGTATTATCTGAGGTCTGGTAGCGTGATTCCTCCTGCTTTGCTTATATTTCTGGGTAATGTCTTGGCTATTCAAGGTTTTTCCTGGTTCCATTTAAAATGAAGTACTATTTTTTCTAGATCTTTAAAGTATGACAGTGGTGCTTTAATAGGGATTGCATTAAAATTGTATATTGCTTTGGGTAGTATGGACATTTTAATAATATTGATTCTTCCAGCCATGAGCATGGTATGTTTTTCCATTTGTAACATCATCATCTATTTCTTTTCTCAGAGTGTCATAGTTCTCTTTGTAGAAATCTTTCACATCCTTTTTTAGGTAACTCCAAAATATTTCATTTTCTTTGGTACTACTGTAAAAGGAATAGAGTTCTTGACTGGTTTTTCAGCTTGACTATTGTAGGTATATATAAAGGCTACAGATTTGCGAGTTTTGATTTTATAATCCAAGAAACTGCTGTATTCCTTGATCACTTCTGAGAGTTTTGTAGTTGAACCCTGGAGTTTTCCAGATATACAATCATATCATCTGTGAAGAGTGAAAGTTGGATCTTCTCTGTTCCTATTTGGGTGCCCTTAATTGCCTTCTCTTTCCTGACTGTGATGGCTGAGACTTCCATTACAATGTTAAAAAGCAGTAGAGACAATGGGCAACCTTTTCTGGTTCCTGATCTGAGTGGAAATTATTTGAATTTAACTCCATTCAATATGATAGTGGCTGTCATTTTGCTGTAGATGGCCTCTGGAAGTTTAAGAAATGTCCCTTCAATACCTATTTTCTTAAGTCTTCAGATCAGAAAAGGATGCTGGATATTATCAAAAGCTTTTTCTGCATCAATTGACATAATCATATGGTCTTTTTAAAATTCTGTTTATGCAATGTATTATATTTATAGATTTATGTATATTAAACCAGCCTTGAGACCCTGGGATAAAATCAACTTTGTCATGGTGTATAATTTGTTTGATGTGTTGCTGGATTCTGTTTGCTAGGATCTTATTGAATATTTTTGCATCTATATTCATTAAATATAGTGGTCTATAATTTTTCTTTTCTTATTGGGTCTTTTCCTGGTTTGGGGATCAGGGTGATATTTGCTTCATAGAATGTGTTGGAAAGTATTGCTTCTTTTTTAATGCTTTGGAAAAGGTTATGTAATATAGGTGCTAGTTCCTTTTTAAGGGTCTGGTAGAATTCTTATGTGAAGTCGTCTGGTCCTAGACTCTTCTTTTTTGGCAGCTTTCATATAGTTGATGCTATTTCAGTACTTGCTATAGGTCTATTCAACATTTCTAATTCTTTCTGGGTAAGTATAGGAAGGTGGCATGCTTCCAAGTTTGCTCAATTTCTTTTACATTTTTGTATTTCTAAGAATAGAGTTTTTGTAGTATTAATTAAGAATTTTTTGAATTTCTGAGTGTCTGTGGTTATTTTGCCTTTGTCATTTCTGATTGATAAAATTAGGGATATTAATTTTCTATTTCTGGTTAGGCTAACCAAGAGTTTATTAATTTTGTTAAACTTTTCAAGAAACCTATTTTTTGATTCATTGATCTTTTGAATAATTCTTTAGTTTTCAATTTCATTTAATTCTGCTCTGATTTTAGTTATTTATTTTCTTCTGTTGGGTTTGGGGTTGCAATGTTCTTCCTTTTCCAGTTGCTTCAGATGTCCCATTAAGTTATTGACTTCCTCTCTTTCTGTTCTCTTGAGGAAGGCTAGCAGTGCTATACATTTCCCTCTGAGGGCTGCCTTTGCGGTATCCCACAGGTTCTGATAATTTATGTCTTCATTATTGTTTTGTTCTAAAAATTTGGCAATTCCCTTCTTAATCTCATTTCTGACCCAGCTATCATTCAGCATAAGGTTCTTTAGTTTCCATGTCTTTGTATGAGTATGCAGATACCAGTTATTGGTTAGCTCAACTTCTATTGTGTGACGATTCGAGAAAATACAAGGAATAATTTCTATACTTTTAAATTTGCTGAGGTTAGACTGGTGACCTAAGATGTGATCAATTTTGGAGGTTGTGCCATGGGCTGATGAGAAGAATGTGTATTTGTTTTTTTAGTATGAAATGTTCTGTAGATGTCTATTAAATTTAATTGTTGTATGGTGAAGTCTACGTCCAAAATTTATTTGCTTAGTTTCTTCTTGGAGGATCTATCCACACTGCCAAAGGGGTATTAAAATCTCTGACTATTATGGTGCTAGAAGATATCAAATTGTTTATGTCTATTAGGGTCTAACTTATAAATTGAGGAGCATTTTGGTTGGGTGCATAAATATTAATAAGTGATATCTCTTCATGTTGAGTGTTTCCTTTAACAAATATGAAGTGACCCTCTTTGTCTTTCCTTACTTTTGTTGGTTTAAAACCTAATGTATTTGCAAATAAAATTGCTTTTTTTTATTTTCCATTTGCCTGGATTATAGATGTCCATCTCTTCACCCTGAGTCTATATTTATCCCTTAAGATAAGATGAGATTCTTATATGCAGCAGATATCCAGCCTGAGTTTTTGTATTCAGTCAGCCAACCTGTGCCTCTTTGGTGGACAATTTAAGCCATTCACATTAATTAAGAGTATTGATAAGCCTGGTAGTATTTGGGACATCAAGTTTTTCAAAAGACCAGTGGATGTTTTTAATCCTTTCACCACTATGGAAGTTGGCTTTTGATCAAAAATTTCTGAGTGAGTTTACTTTGGTGGTAGAGCATTGTGGTTGTCATTATGGAGTATTGGTCTGAGATCCCATTTGTTTATAAATGGGATCTTCTGTTGAGTCTCTTTTGTCATGCCTAGGGGGAGTTGATCTACTTTGGTTATTCATGTTGCCTGAATTTTTATGCTGATTCCACTCCATGGTTATTTTTCACCTTTTATTTAGTGAGGCTGATAAGGTGGAATTAAATAGAGGGCTCCGGGAGATGTAATTAACCAGCTCTTTACCAAAGTGCTGGAACTGCTGACTGTGGCTTTTCCCCTGTGGTTTTACCAAAGTCCCATTCTGCGTTCTGTAGTATAGCCTGAGACTCTGGGGACCCTGTTGGTATGATGGGGCTAGGTGAGTCTGTCTTGTATTTAGCTAGACTCCGACCAATCCTAGTGGATCAGTGATTTTGTGTTGAAATCTTAGCTGAGGAGGAATACAAGCAATTAAGAATTAAGCAATTGCCCCCCATTGGCAATAACTGGGAGAGGAGAATCAGACCCTCCTGTCTACAATACAACCAGGGTATAACCTTGGATAGTCCCTGGGTGATCGGCACAAATCAAGAATTCCAAACCAATTGTCCTAGTCAGCACAAACACAGATCAAAAGGGAGAGTTCAAAAGGTCTCCAGCAACTGGTCAGGAGGGGCTCACTGGTAGCTCAAGTGTGACTCACTCTGGTGGTCCATGGAGTCAGAAAGACCCACCCAGCAAAATAATTATTCCAGGGGGGGCTAGTGCCTCTTTTCCCACTTTGCATCACTGTCACTCCCAGTAACTGGTTACCCCACAGGGCTGCAACCCAGTTCTCTCTAATACTCAAGTACACCAGGGATTTGCACCTAAGTCAAAGGGGAGACAATGCCTCTCCGACTGGGCTATCTCACCGTGCGACCTGCAGGCAGAGGAGTTTAGGCCTGATTTCCTCCTGTGATCATTGGAAACTAGGAGTGTTCCACCTGCATCCATACCCAGCTGGGGTTACCATCGAGGTGTATGATTCTCTCCCTCAGAGACTATGCCTCTGCTTTGGCCACACTCTATCTCTGGAACCCCTGCAGGTCAGGTCAGGTTCCCTCCGTGTTCCACAGAATTGGGGAGGTTTCTCTCCCATATTTGACCCTTATGTGAGTTACTGTGGAGACGCCACCACTGTCGGGGTGGTGCTGCCACTGTCAGGGGTGGTGCTGCTGGTCTTGCATACTGCTATGCGCAGGTCACAGGAGCCAGGCAGGGAGCTGGAGGGCAGAGCTGTCGATCTTTGGCCTAGGGTTGCAGGAGCCAGGTGAGCCTGAGGGCGGAGCCACTGGCCATGGGCCATGGCTGCATGGGTTGTGTCACAGGACCCAGGCAGGGAGCAGTGAGCTGGAGGGCGGTGCCCTGTGGGTAACAGAAGTGGGCCGAGTGCTGGCGGGCACTGCTGAGGTGTTGGGTGGTTGCTGGTGCAGGTCCTGTGCTATGCTCTTTCCAATACAGGGAAAGTCACTCTCCCCTTGTGACTCCCTGCCTCTATCAAAGTTATAATTTCCATGCATCGGCCCCACAGCCCATGAGATGCCCTATCTAGCAAGAATCTGCCAGACACTTCAGATTCTGCAGGGGGTAGTCCTCTAGACCTCCAGGGGAGGTGGGAAGGGAGAATTGGGAGCTCAAGAAGGCAGGGAGAATATTAGTTCAACTTTTGTCCCAGGCAAGAAACTGCCTGGGCTTGCAGCAGCATCTCTTTGTGGAGGGAGTCCAAGGTCTCAGTGGCTTTCTCCCCCTTGGTGAAACAAAAGGTGCTATGTTCACTACTTGGCTCAAGCCACTCTCTTGAGGGGGCAGGGGAAGGATTTCCATCCTCTTTGAGATGGGTTTTGTCCCTGAAATGTGTTTCCTTGGAGTCCCCAGCCTCAGCAGGGGTGATGCGAACCTATCAATCCTCTCTCTCAGCTCAGCTCTCAATCTTCCACTTCATTGGGTTGGTTCAGGCCATTATTTCTCCCTCTGGATGGGAGCCTGTGCTGAAAGCTGGATTTAGTCAGACATCTTGCCTCTTCCTACCCCCTATTATAAGCATTTTTGCTAAATTATGTGTGTTCATAAATTTTCAACAAATTTCAGCAAAACCATATAATTTTTAAAAATTAATTTAAATTTTCTAACTCTTTCATCACTTTGTGAGTTTACAATTATTTATTGCAGTCTGTCTTCCTGATGGATTCAATTCTCTTATTGCTGAAGTACATTCTATAATAGTTTTTAGCAAGGGTTAGTGGATGATAACTCCTCTTTGTATTTCAAAAAGTACTTTCATTGTGTCTTCTCTCTTGAAAAATCAATTACTTGAAGATAATTTTACTTTAGCACTTTTAAGGAAATTCTTCTTCTGTCTCTGACCACCACTGCCACCCGTAAGAAGACTTCTTTCAGTTCATCTGCTATTGTGGAGAAGGTAATCTGTCTTCTCTGGTAGCATTAAATATCTTGTTACCCTCAATGTCTGCAATTTCATGATCAAATAGCTAGGTTTGGATCTTTTTCTATTCTCATCCATAGTAAACAAATTCTTTCAATCTAAACAGCTGCAGTTTTCTTTAATTCTGAATATTATTCAGCACTCACCTCTTAGAATTTTGTTTTTCCCTTCTCCCATCCACTGAATCTGGTCTGATGGTTTCACATAGAGAACTTTCAATTTATGTGAGCCCAGTGATATAATATTCCCTCTTGGTTTATAATGTGGACTCCTGCAAATGGGGAACTTTATTCTCCTACTGCTTGTGTTTATTCTGACATAGATCTATAGGAAAATTTATCTTCTTTTGGGTGTAGCTACCGTTGATTCTCCTCTTTTATGATAGGCATCTGTGTTCTAGAAAGACACATGAATTCTGAATTAGCAAATTCTGAGCCATTGTTCCTGGGGGAAATATCTGTGCAGGGTTCAGTTTCTGTGCATCTTTGGTAACAACATTCTCATCAACCAATCATAATACATAACCTTTTAGAATATTTTTTCTGTTTAAAGATACTTTATTTAATATATATTGTAACTAATTAGCATTAAATTTATAGCCAACAGCAGTATAACTAATGCTTGAATAAAGCTAATCTAACACAAATATCTTTTCCATAGGGCCCATCACAGCTTTCTTGCAATTAGGAACACACTAGAGATCTCTTGGGGACCATTTAAAATAGTGAAGTCACCCCCCAAAATGAGAGAAGTATGGCACTATATCCTATTAAAAAAAAAAAAAAAAGAGAGAGAGAGAGAGAGACATCTGTTGAGTAGGTGGAACAAGATGGCAGAATAGAATGTTCCAGTAATTGTCCCCAAACAAGAACATCAAACTGAATGACTATCCTAATGGGAAAACACCTTCTCAAGAGCAAAAGAAACCATAAGGGTGAACATAGCAACTGATTTTAGCATAATAACAAGAAAAGGCACATTAAAGAGCATAGGCAGGACACTGTCATGATATCTGTATTATCCTTCCTTCAACCTCAGGCAGCACAGCTTGGGGAGAGAATCTGTCTGTTTAGGGGGAGAACCAATTACTGGCTTTGCCACAGTAAAACATATCAGCAGGCAAAACCCACAGCCTCGGATTCCAGAGTGAGGCCCAAGATGGAGTTCCTAGATCTTCCCTGGGCCAGAAGGGAATCCACTGTTGGAGAAAAACAAACTCTAGTCCTGGCTAACCTCATTATTGCCTGGCCAGTGCCAGGTTTTAGTGACCATAGTCCTTCGGTGAGTCCTGGGATGGTGCAAGTCTGGTAGATTGTTGAGTTCTTGTGTGACCCAGCATAGTGCTGTAAACATTCTATCCCCACTGTGCCCCCAACTCCAGGTAGCACAGCATAGATATTCCTGCTTGGGAGAAGGATTAAAAATAAATAAATAAATAAATGAGGGCCTTTTGCCTGGGAACATGGAGAACTATCTTCCCCAAGTCTAATCTAATATAAATATTAGATTATATAAGAGAATCACAGCAAATTTAGGAGTAGGGTGTCCTCTACTACTAAAACAGCTGCAGTGACCATAGGCTTAGAGCTTAGGGAGCATGACAGTCAATCCCCTTTGAATACTTGGAATGTTCTCTGAAGAAGAATGAATGCAAACAAGGTCAATGAAAAAACATAGAATAAATACCTAATTTTTCAATGCCTAGACAATGATGTACTTCCACAAGTATCAAGAACATTCATGGAAATGGAAATACTACCTTACCAAATGACTAAAACCAACCCTGGAGAGATGGAAATGTGTTACCTCTCAAATAGGAAAATTAAAATAGCGATCAGGAGGAAGCATAATAAATTTTAAGAAAACCCAGAGAAACAATTTAGAAATTTATCAGAGAAACTTAACAGAGAGATTTAAATTATTAAACAAATCAAACAGAAATCTTAGAGGTGAAAATGCAGTGGATGTATTGAAAAATGCATTAGAGGGTCTCAGTAGAAGAATTGATCTAAAATAAGAAGGAATTAGTAAGGTCAACACAGACTATTTGAAAATACACCAGTAAGAAAAAATGTAAAAAAAAAAAAATGAACACCTACAAGATTTATGGTATAGCATAAAAAGGGAAAATTTAAGAGTTGTTGGTTTTTAAGATGCCTTAGTAATAGCAAAAGGGTAGAAAATTTATTCAAGAAATAACAGAAAGCTTTCAAAATCTGGAGAAAGATATAACTATTTAGATAAAGGAAGGTCAAAGATCACCAAACAGATTCAAGCCAGGTAAGACTACTGTAAGATATATTATAATCAAATTTTCAAAGGTTAAGAACAAAGACAGGACCCTAAAAGCAGTAAGAGAAGAGGAGCAAATAACATATTAAAGAGCTCCAATATATCTGCCAATAGACTTTGTAGCAGAAACCTTACAGCCAGCAGAGAGGAGAATGACATATTCAAGGAACTGGAAGAAAAAAAAAAAGAAAAAAGCCTTCCAATTGAGAATATTATACCTAGCAAAGCTATTTTTCAACAGTGAAGGAGAGACAAAGATATTTGCAGAAAATATACACTTAAAAAATTTATTACCACTGGACCTGTCAGAAAAAAAAAAAACAAAAATGCTAAAGGAAGTACTTAAATCTAAAAGAAGAGAATACTAACCTACAAGAAGACAACAGCTGAAGGTATAAAACACACTTTTTATAAAAAGTAAAATTAAGAATAATTTATTACTGCAGTTGTGTCTATAAACCATTCACATCTTTAATATGAAAACTAAAAGATAAACATATTAAAAATAATAAATATAACAATATTTTAAAGTATAAGCAATGTAAAGAGATATAAATTGAGACATAAAAATGTGGGAGGAATAAATTTAATGTGTAGAGTTTTTTTAGTTTGTGATTGTTTCATTGTGTTACTTTAAATAAAAGTTATGTTGCCCTCAGGTTAAAATAATTTGTTATAAATATATAATATTTTTCTGTAAGCCTTATGGTAACCACAAAGCAAAAGCATATAATAGATACATTACAAATAAAAATCCAAAGATTAAACATGCCGCCAAAGTCACATACCTAAAAAAAAAAAAAAAAAAAAAAAATGCAATAAGAAAGAAAAGAAGAAAGGACTTATGAAACAATGAGAAAGCAAGGAAACATTGACAGTCGTAAGCACTTTCCTATCAATAATAAGCTTGAATGTAATATAAGTGAATTTGAGAAGTCAAAACCATTCAAATGTCTGGGCAGGTTCATTCACACCTGTAATCCTAGTACTCTGGAGGCTGAGCTGGTGGAATACTTGAGCTCAGGAGTTCGAGACTAGCCTGAACAAGAATGAGATCCCATTTCTACCAAAAATAGAATAAAAGTAGCCAGGAGTTGTAGCAGGCAACTGTAGTCTCAGCTTCTCAGGAGGCTGAGGCCAGGGAATCACCTGAGCCCAAGCATCATGAGGTTGTTGTGAGCTATGATGCCATGATACTATTCCCAAGGTCACAGAGTGAGACTTTGTCTCCAAAAAAAAAAAAAAAAAAAGTTCATTCAAAGACATTGAGTGGCTAAATGAATAATAAAACAAGATCCTATAAAGATAATGCATACAGTAATAGTGAAGGGTTAGAAAAAGATGTAGATAGAAACCATAAAAGAGGAGCAATTATGTATACATCAGATAAAATATATGTAGTGGGTATATATATATCAGAAAAAACAAATGTTCAGTCAAAAGTGGTATGAAAATGTCAAGAAATCCATTATACAATGATAAAGGGATCAATGTAGCAGGAAGATGTGACACTTGTAAATATTCCTGCTCCTAATACATTAGCAGATAAATACATAAAGCACACATTAACAGACATAATGGGACAGATTGATGGTAATACAATAATAATAGTAATTTCAACATCCTACTTTTAGCAGTACATAGATCTGACAGAAGACCAACAAGGAAGGAGTGGAGTTAAACTGAATTCTAGACCAAGTGGACCTAAAAGACATTCACAGAATATGGTACGGAACAAGTGGAGAATACACATTCTTCTCAAAAGCAGCACATGGAGCACTCTCTAGGATAAATCACTTGTTATGCCACAAAAATAAGTCTTAACCAAATTTTCAAAAAGTTAAAGTCATATTAAGTATTACTTTCAACCACAATAGACTAAAGCTAGAGGAGGAATTTTGGAAACTGGACAAATATATGGAAATCAAACAACATGCCTAAAGAAATTATAAAAATCCTTGATACAAGTAAATGGCCACACAACATACCAAAATTTATGGGATATAATTCAAAGAGGGACATTTACAGTGATAAACACCTACCTTAAAAAAGTACAAAGATCTCAAAAATTGTCACTCCTCAAGAAACTAGAAAAATACCATTTTTAAAAAAAGTAAAATAAGTAGAATGAAAGAAATAATAAAGATCAGAGGAGAAATAAAAAAGAAGATGAAAATATAAAATATGAATTAAATAAAGAATTTTTTGAAAAGATAAAATCAACAAACCTTTGACTAAGAAAAAAAGAGATAAATTTCAAATAAAATCAAAAGGAAAAAGGAAAAAATTATGTCTGATGCCACAGAAATACAAAGGATCATATAGACACTGTTGTGAACAACTATATGTCAACAAATTGGAAAACCTAGATGAAATGTATACATTTGGGCAGCACCTGTGGCTCAGTGGGTAGTGCGCCACCTCTATATACCAAGGGTGGAGAATTTGAACCTGGTCCCACCCAAACTGCAACAAAAAAATAGGCAGGCATTGTGGTGGACGCCTGTAGTCCCAGGTACTTGGGAGGCTGAGGCAAGAGAATTGCCTAAGCCCAGGAGTTGGAGGTTGCTGTGAGCTGTGATGTGACAGTGCACCACCGAGGATGATAAAGTCTGACTCTGTCTCTTAAAAAAAAAAGAAAAGAAAGAAAGAAAGAAAGAAAGAAAGAAAGAAAGAAAGAAAGAAAGAAAGAAAGAAATACATTATTGGGTGTATATTAATACAATTTACCAATATTGAATCATGAAGAAGTAGAAACTGTAAATGGACCAATAATAGGTAAGAAGATAAAAGAATAGTACAAAGTCTCCCATTAAAGAAAAGCCAAAGATAGGTTGCCTTCACTGCTAAATTTTACCAAACATTCAAAGATGAACTAACACCAATTTTAAATCAGACTATTTCAAAAAATTGAAGAGTTCAAAATATTTCCTAACTCATTTACGAGGACAGTATTTTCCAGATACCAAAAGTATACAAGGCTAAAACAAAAAAAGAAAAGTACAGGATATTATCCATGATGAACATAGATTCAAAAATGCTCAACAAAATACTAGCAAACTGAATTCAAGAACACATTAAAAAGGTAATTCATCATAATCAAGTGAGATTTGTCCCAGGAACGCAAGGATAGTTCAACATATGCTAATCAATAAATATGATATATCACATTAACAGAATCAATGACAAAAGTTGTAAGATCATTTCAGTGGATTCTAAAAAAATTCACTAAAACTTATCATTTCTTGATGTAAACTCTCAACAAATTGGTCATAGAAGGAAGATACCTCAACACGATAAAGTCCATATATGACAAACCCATGCTAAGATTATAGAGAATGGGGAAAAATTGAAAGCTTTCCTCTAAGATCTGGAACAAGACAACAATGCCCACTTTCATCATGTTAATTCAACAGAGTAATGGAAGTTCTAGCCAGAGCCCTTAAACAAGAGAAAGAAATAAAGGGCATCCAAATTGGAAAACAGTCAAATAAATTGTCCCTGTTTGCAGGTGACATGAATAGAGAAAACATTAAAGACTCCACCAAAAGAATGTTAGAACTAATAAATGAATTTAATAAATTTGCAGAGTACAAAATCAACAAACACAAATGAATAGAATTTCTACAGCAAACTTCCTGAATAAAGAAATTAAGAAATTTTATTTACAATAGCTATACAAATAAAATAGTGAGGAATAAACTTAACCAAAGAAGTAAAAGATCTCCACACTGAAAACTATAAAGCACTGACAAAAGAAATTAAAGATGGCCCAAATAAATGGAAGGATACCCTGTGTCACAACTGGAAGAATTAATATCATTAAAATATCTAAATTACCCAAAGCAATGTATAGATTCAATGTAATCTCTATCAACACATATCAGTATCATTCTTCACAGACATAGAACAATAATCATAAAGTTCCTATGGAAATGCAAAGAAGACCCAAGATAGCCTAAGTAATCTTTATCAACAATAACAAATCTAGAGATATCACATTATCTGAATTAAAAATATATTTCAAAGCTATAGTAACAACATTTTTGAATCATACTAGCATTAACAAATAAGATCAATGACAATTTGAACAGACTATAAATAATGTTTCCCAATTCCTGCACCCCCACATTCCTATTCAATGCATGTACACACACACCCCTATATGTATATACATATGCATACATGTATCATATATTATACTCAAACAAAATAATCCTAGGACATATGAGCAAACACAGTATTCCTGGAAGGATAGGTTTAATGAAAAGAAAAGAGGTTGCCTAAAATTTGCAAGACTGCTTCGGCCAAATACAATACTTGTTGGAATAAACTCTGTATTTGCAGAATAGAAAGATTAAAAATTACAAGTTTATAATCATCCTGAAAATTGCATGGCTACTATTAGCCAATTCACTGACATTAAACTGAACTCCTCTTGCTTTTTTTTTTTTTTTTTCCTCACAGACATACTTGGTTTGATGAATTAAAATGGGACAAAGGGGGTGAAGTGAATACATGCAGGATCTATCATGTAGTAAACACACAACACATACTTGATACTTCTATTATCACTTGTTTTGATGAAAAGTGTTTGATATGAGTGTTGTATCAAAGAGGATTGTTGGGTGTTGGGTATTGTAGTAAGAAGCTAGAATTTCTACAGCATGCTACACATTTAATTCATAAATTAAACCATCTAGATCCTCAATGGCTTAATTGAAGTACACAAACTTTTAGAAGCTAGAGTAAACTATCGGATAGAACAGGCATGTTTAGGATCTGCCGTTCTTTGACATTAAAATACATTAGTATAACTAATATTTGTTTGACTAACGGCTAGGGACATGCAAACCACCTTTACATGTATCAACAATACAGACATAATTTGCTCTCTCAAGACCAAAAACATCCATCAATTTGAAGGGAGGTACAGTGAAACATTTGATCAAAGCATTGATTCTTTTCTTGTATACAACACATGTACAAGCTAAAATTTTGCACTATTTAATTTGGTCATTACATATTGAAAACTGTAAAGAAGCTTATTTTCTGTCTGTCTTCTTTAGCCAGATGTATCTACTTATCTCTGTGTGCAATCCCAGTCAACAGACACTCTAAGACTAATTTATGCCTCTGAAAAATGTGAATAAAATGCCTTGCCTCAGATATAAGCTTCCAAGTTATGCTATTGTGGGTGCTGTGTATTAGTTGCTTTGAATTATTGCCAAGTCATAAGTGGATAAATGTCAATATATGAAAAGATGTGAAACGTGATGAGTTATTTTTAAACTATCAGATTCATAAAAGAAAATCCAAATGGTTTGTATCCAGTGTTATTAGGATATTTAAAGGAAATGACCGCTTGTACCAACTATTTCCCCTTGACTGCTAGGCTGGCTATGTTCCTGTGTGGGGGTGTGTCTTTTAAGTGTGAGGTAGTAATGACTTAAGATATCACCTGCAAACTTCTATCATTGACTCATGTTTTCTCAGAACTGCCATTATTTAACTAACAATTGTCAAGGAGAATGGAATTGTGGTCATTGGATTAAATACATCAGAGTATTCATGGAACTGAGGTCAGTCCCATCCAAATTGCATGGCTTCTACAAATTTGGTTGAAACGGATGTTGGGGAATCAACCATTCTGAGAGTGGATTGTGTTTTGAGGTTTGCCCATCTCTTTCTTTCTATCCATATGGTAACATTGGGGAGCTAAGTGTAGATGTAACCAAATTCCCTATCACTGTTAAAAGATTCCACTTGGAATCCCTGCTTAGGTAATCAAAATTCCTTTCCTACAAATTGGGAATTAAGATAAAAGACCCTACTCTCCTCCTGGATGCTTTCTTGAAGAAATCAGATAACTATTTAGCCACTAAACCAGTAGCCATTTCTCAGTCTTTCAACCAGGTAGCAACAAATGCTACTATGAAGTTAAAAAAAAAAAAAAAGAAAAGAAAAGAAAAGAGAAGAAAAGAAAAAGAAAGCAAAGAACAAATCACATGTACAGGAAGAAAAAATGTGAAAAATATTCAAATATTATTTTCATGAGTGTTTACTATAAGCACTCCAGTCTCTTACTCAGACCCTGGGACATCCCTGTATCCTTGTTCTAAATTTCCCTTCTTGTTTAAACTAAACTCAGATGAGTTTTCATTGTTGGCAGCCAAACAAAAGAAATTCTAAATAGACATGCTTTGCTTAGATAACAGACTTACTTTTCCCTCCTGTAAATTGAAGTTTTCATCATATATAGGTGTGTATATATATAGATATATATGTCTGTGTGTATATATGTGTGTGTGTGCATATATATATGGAGAATATAACCACACATAAGAAGTAACTTATCTTATGGGCTATTTATATGAATAGAAATGGGTAGTATACACTCACATAAAACATGACATTTAGAGTTCAGATTGCTAAATGGAGAGTTTTATTCTTCTTGAGATAATGGAGAGAATAGAGGATTCAATATGGCAAGGTCTTGTTTTTTATATTCAAATGTTTTGTGGTTTGGTGGTGATGAGACAAAATAGATTTTAGAGGAAACTGACAGTTTTATTAAAACAATGACTTTTACCCATCTATAAAATATAAAAATTTCTCTTCAGAATGAATTTTGTGCTTTTCCCCTGATTCAATCCTGAGATAAAACTTAGCTCCTGGGTCTGCTAGATCCAGAAGAATCTAGCTTTTTGACATCATTCCATTTTTGTAAAGTGTTACAATAATCAGTGGAGGAAGGTAAAAGGTATTAAGAGTGATTAAGGGTTTCTGGCCCCAAATATATAATCTCCAGTGCTTTGATCAGTGACATCAGTGAATGAATGATTAAATAAGCCACTCAATTTGATGTGTACTGACAATCTCATATTGCAACTTTGATGTCTTGGGAATTTTTTTTCTTTGGCTTCAATACCAATTATATACTTGTATTTACAGAGCACAAAATTACAGCATCTTAAACTTACATTTGCCCTGGAATCTTAGATCCTTGCTCTTCGAGGTGTGGTCTAGAGATCAGCAACAGCTGTATTCATTTGCACCACTCTGGGGCTGTTGAAGTTATCAATCTCAGACTCCACCACTGCCAATTAAATAACAATCTGTATTTTTTAAAAAATTTCCAAGTGTTCCAAAGCACATTCGGGTTGCATTGGATTACATGACACATTTTTCATGCTATTTTGAAATTATAAAAAGGAATAAACCTACCTTAGTAAAATGTCATGTTTTATTTTCCACTTAAGCTGTGCCATTTATTTCTTGTTTCAGATATTTATGACTAATTTGCTGTGCTAAATCACAGAAACAGGTAATCATATGAGATTGGCCAGAAGCCAAACTTTGATGAAAATGACATTTAAAAGCACAGAGATTTTAAAATCATAATATTCAACTAAAGGGTGTCATTTAGATAGTTTTATGTCATGTGATTTATTTGTGAAATAAAAGTATAATCCTCAACTGAATGAATTATAAAGATCTACAAAGCTACCAGTTGCATTGATTCTTATGTTTGTTGTTTTCATGTAACATTGAAATTGTTCAGGCTGCATCAGTTGAATTAGAAAATGCTAAGATTCATTTTATTGGTTATATTTGATCTCTTGGTACTAATTGGTATTAAACCCAGAAAAATCACCAAGTGCCTCAATATCTCTGAGTGTGCTATTATTTCAAATCTGGAAGTTATCAAGAGAACATCTTCTCTCAGAAATTTAGTTGTATATTGTGCTACATGACTGTTACATCTTTGAGAGGGAATAAATTTTTATCTATCATTTAATTATAATGAATTAAAAATATATAATTACCTAGAAGGCATTAAAACTATACACATTTATAAGGAATTCTAGGTGAAATATTAATCTTATCATGCAGAGTAGACTCTGGTTTTACAGAATTTTTCAACTCATCCCTTTTTTTGCACCAAATTAGCTCATCCTGCTAAGCCCTTTAAAGCCAGGTGAAGAAAATATTCTTCTGATACTTACATCTGAGGGGAATTTCATTACTTTCTTTTTTTCAAAACAAGAATAAATATGTTCTTTTAAAACAAATAAGTTATTTAAATAAATATTTATTTAGCTTCTGTGTACAAAACATGATTCTGATTACTGTATGGACAAAAACAAATTGTAAAACAATACTCTCTTTTCCCTACAGATCGCAAGCAGAATATGCACATGTGTGTCTGCTGTATCCGTGTGACCATCACTGAAAAGAAAGTCAGATCATTCCATCTTAACATTTTCATATATTTCAAGCACTACATAGGATTTTAAACAGGGTAATACTAGAAAGATAATAATAGTAGGACTTACTAAGCACAAATATTATGGTGGCAAATTTGCTAGATATTTAAACTTCATTATCTCATTAAACTTCTTAAAAATATTATTGATTGGATAACATGGGTCATTTTTATTTTATCCATCATCAATCAGAGGATAAGCAAGATTCTGGATATTTTGTTTAAAATCACAGAGATGATAACTTGTGGACCCAGAAATCATAGCCATTCTTCAGGAGTGTGTGTGTGTGTGTGTGTGTGTGTGTGTGTATCAAAGTTCATCATAAGTTTCTGATTCTAATTCTGTTGAGTAACCATAAACAAGTATCAGCTATAGATGCATTCAAAAACAGAATAGAGGCTGGGCATGGTGGCTCTGCCTCTAATCCTAGCACTCTTGGGGGCCAAGGCAGGATGATTGCTTAAGCCCAGGAGTTCCAGACCAGTCTGGCCAAAATTAGATTCCACCTCTACTGAAACAAAAAATTAACCAGGCACGGTGGCAATCACCAGCAGTCCTAGCTACTCAGGAGGCTTATGCAGGAGGATGGCTTGAGCTCAGAAGTTTGAGGTTGCTCTGAGATAGGCTGACTACAGGGTACTCTAGCCGAGGCAACAGAGTGAGACTCTGTCTGTAATAAGAAATAACAAAACACAGCACTGTTTAGATACAAAAGCATATAACTACTATCAAAAGGTAAAACAATACAGATTGAGCCATAGTTCTTTTCCATAACCAGGATGTCCCGAATTTTGCCTCCTTTGAAAAAGAGGCTAGGTGGCCAGGCATGATGACTCACATTTGTAATCCCTGCACTCTGGGAGGCCAAGGCAGGTGGATTGCCTGATTTCAGGAGTTCAAGACCAGCATGAGCAAGTGTGAGATCTTGTCTCTACTAAAAATAGAAAAACTAGCTAGGCTTTGTGGTAGGCAATGGCTGCTACTCAAGAGGCTGAGGCTAGAGGATTGCCTGAATGCAGGAGTTAGAGGTTGCTATGAGCTATGACACCAGGGAACTTTACTCAGGGGGACAGACTGAGACTCTGTCTTAAAAAAAAAAAAAAAAAAAAAAAAAAAAAAGAGGATGGGCTCTTGCACAGGCCATGTCAGTCCATTGGCACTAGCTACTGTCATGACAATATAAATATTTTTTTTTTTCAAAAGGGTGGAAAGTGAAAAGAAAGTTTGGTTATGCTAATGCTGTGTGTCACAGGTGACAAGGGCCACTTTGCAGCGCTCCCTTCCCTTATGGCCCTTTTTTCCCACAGGATGTCTCTGAATGTTACTTGCTGTCTTGATTTTTCTTGAAAAAGGTCAATAACCTGGCAGGTCAAAGATAGAGAGCTCTACCTGCCAGTAGCTAATTGCTGCCAGGCACTCACTTTGTTTTTGGTCATTATGTCACAGCCAAACTTTCCAAAGAGAGACTAGAAGGCAGACAAATCCGTGGGCTCCCTTAGGGCCTTTAAAGTGACTAATGTATTCTTTGTTTTACAATTACATGGGTCCTGTTAGAGTAGAAGAGTGACTATTTTTATCTAATTGGATTAGAGGTGGACTCCCCATAGAGCCATAAAGAACAAGAATCTAGACTCACATTTTGCAGGTATTAATAGTTTCGATGGAAAAGCTGGAGACTTGAACAGGAGTGTACATGGTGACAAAGGAATTTGAGACTCCTGTCTGGGTTCTGCATAGAAAACTCTTATTATCCTTTTTGTTGTGGTTAAATTAACATAAAGTCCACTGCTATTTTTTTCTTCTGTAATTGTGTTGTAATGAAGTTATACTTGTTCCAAAGTTTAATATCTGTGAGTAGTTTTCATGATTTCACACAGTTTAAAATGTCATATATTTCTCCACCTTCTGCTTGTAACACATTTATAACTGGGAGAAGCTAGTTCATTTAAATAAAATTTATCAGACTCTGCCTGCATTAATATTTCTTAGCATGAATTATACCGGTGGCTACTTTATATTTTTGCTTCACCTTCCTCTCTTTTTCTTTGCTATCTAAGCCCAGCTGCATTTCATTATAAGAAAAGACAAAAAGAAAAAGAACTGGGGGGGGGGGGGGAAGAATCTGAGCTCAACACTAAATGTTGATGTAATGATAGCCAAGAAACAAAGTGCTGACATTTTTTCCTGGTGGAATAATAGATCCTTTTCTTAAGAAGACTATAAAATAGCAGTTTTGCTTAGTTTCTGAGTGCTACTGAAATAATCAAAACATTATTGCAATTAGTAAATTATAATACTTGGATATGGTGGCGAGTCCCATCTTGGAAATGATGAACCTAAGGGTAGTCAGTGTTAAGGGTTTGACCAGTATGCGTTGTGAACACGATTACCAGCTGGTGGTGCACCAGAGCCAGCCTGTACATTATTTGTATCTCATTCCACGTTTTTGTTAGTGAAATCATCTTGTTGACTGGAAATAAGCCATGGTAGAATATTCATACCATAGGAATGAGTAAATCAGGGCTTTCCTCCTGACTGCTTCTCCTGGACATGAGCAAAAATGCTCTCATTGGTGAGCATTGACTGGTGCACCACTGCCTGTAACTATATCATTCTTTTTGACCTATGCCAGCAGAACCTGTTTTCTTTTATAAATGCATGCCATTGTGCACAAGGCTAACCATACATCCACCTTGAATAGCTGCAAATTAATTGGAAAACATTAAACCCAAAGCTCACACTTTGTATTTCCCAGCCACCTTTAGCAAAAGTTTAAATCTCAGCCCATATTTGCTGTGTGAATAAATCAACACACATAATAAAGTAAAAGCTTTATACATTTGCATACATAAAGTTATTTACAGAAACAGATGCATTTAATGTATACTAGCTCTTGTTAGAAATCATAGCATGCTATTTTATAATTACTGTGAAAAAGTTTCATATGATAAAAGAGAAAAAGTTACTAAAGAGATAGTACCGGACTCCAGTTCCAGCTAAGTTACTGGCTAAATGTGGGACTGTTGGGCAGGGCTCGGCATGTGAGCTTGGCTGGGCTCGTGGTGAAAGGCCTCTCACCTCCAGGGAGGAGGAGGCCTATAAAGTCTGCATCAGCGTGTTGCTCCTGTTGCTCCGACCCTGGGGGCAGAACCACAGGAAAACAGAGGAAGAGCTGCCAGGGCTGCAAGGGCAACTGGCAACAGCTCCAGCAGCACTGCCACCCCTGCCTCCTGGGGCGTGCCTGGGGTTGGGCACTTTTAGCTCCCAGCTTCTCTCTTTCTGCCTAGTGTGTGTGGGGGAGACATGCCACCTCCACCCCCACCTTCTCTCCCTGACAGGTCGAATGACAGAGTTTGGGCCTGGGAGACCTACTGCTTTTGGCCCCAGCTTCTCTAGTGGATAGGATGGAACACGAAGAGTGTACCTGGGGCGGAGAGTAGTACAGAGTTACTGGCTGGAGACTGTTCCCCAGTCTGATAGTGGGGAGCTCTTAGTGACCCTACACTGAGGGCCCATTGGACCCATTGTCATATAATGAAACTTGCAAATTTCAGCCCCCTTGGGTTCTTCGAGAAGGTTGGGGGGAAGACGAATGTGTGGTAAGTAGTCCTGTTAGCTAACACCAACCTGTCAGTCACCCCAGTGGCGGGAGGCAATAGCCAATCCTGCTGGGGGGAAGGCGGGACAAGCTGGACAGTTTATTTAGCCTATGAAAGATGGTCTCCACTCAGGGGGAGGGACCCTTCTAGCTCTTTGAGTTGTATTCTCTTTATACTTTGTGTGCTTTGTTGTGCAATAAATTTATGCTGATGGTGATCATTTCGTGTCTGCGATCAGTCCATCATCAGCTAGGCATCAGTGCTCCTTTTTGACACTGGGAGCCAAGAATGGGAGAACATCCTTCTCCAGAGGCACCTAACAGGACCTTAGACTAGTTATTCATATTTTATAAAATAGTTTTTCATCTGAAAATGCAGACAATATGAACCATGGGTTTATTATCAAGATTCAAGTAATATTTAGCACAAAATCTACATTTGAAATTTGCAGTAGATACTGCTAACATAACAATACTACTTGTTAGTCTTATAACTATTGTTCTTTTACATACAATCATGAAAGAATAATTGATGTTCCTAAATAGAATGTGATTAGAATATAAACTATTATATAAGGTTTCCCAGGGATGAAGTCACTGGTGGTTCATTTAGCCATACTGAAACATTTCTCAGTGAATGGGATCTTTTATTAAGATTCAAAATTTAAGACTTAGATCAGGGCTGAGCACTTGCTTTTTAAAATAGTAATAGTCACTTTTAATTGTCCACCTGAAATTTGATGTTAAATTTGCCTAAACAAGAGATTTAAGGTAACAGTAATTTTTTAAGACCAGAGAAAAGCAATTTCTTAAATATCAAAGGACTGAAACAGAGGCACCTTTGGCTTTTATTATTCCCTCAGGAAAAAAGAATAGGTGATTGAGCAACAGAAATGAGAAGACATGCCTGTGTTGCCATCCCTGTGTTGCCATCCCATCTGCTAACTTCCTACCAAAGGAGGAAGTGAGGGAGAAGAGAGAAGGAAGGAAAACAAAGAGGAGTGAGTGTGTCAGAGCAAGCACAGGAGGCAAAGAGATGGAGAAGGATACTTTCAGAAAAGAACCATGTTTACTTGGAAATGTCTTATATTATCCTAACGTATTGTCTGCTATTTAATCTTTTCTATCCCAGAATTTTGACATTTGAAAAATAGGCGGAGATCTATATTGATGTGATTCAAGTAGATTTACTTCTTAGGGTGTATCATTTTACTTATAATGGTGTCATAGGGTTAAAATGATATTAAGTCTAATCTGATTTTTCTCAATACAACAGTGGTATATTTCAGATCCATACTCCAGGACACATCATGAAATGAGAGGGAGCGCTATCTTTAATCGAATGCAGGTAATTTACCTGTATGACCTAAAGCTTTCTGAAGGGATGAAAATTGGTTAAGCTGTGCCAGAGTCACCAAAGTAGGCAACTGCATCCCAGTGTACTGTGTGAAGTTATTATGCTCTTTATCACTTATGTCTCTTTGTTAATGCAAAAATCCAAAAATAAAGAAAAAAATCCTATCCTGGAAGTCAGAAGGACTTTGCTCCTGGAAGAAATTTGTCACAAGCATCATGTAGGTAGCTATGAGAGGATAAGAATTTCCCCAGAGTTATTTGGACTTACAGATGTCTTTGCTTTCCTTACTAATAACTTGTATGGACATTAAACTTGCATTTGCATTAAAGATCAATTTGTCTGTCCTTCAGTTAAATTGTAAGCAATTTTTTTTTTTTTTTTTTTGCTTTCTTTAAGCTAAAAATTTTTCAAGATTAGCAGATATATATCTTATGCCACGGATGAATAAATAGTTGCCTTGAAAGTGTGCACATTAACATATTTGTTCCGAAGTTTTAAATCCCTACTTTTTAAACAGATTAACATTTTAGGATTGGATGGCAGTTAGATTTGAAAGCACTTTGGATTGAATTTTTTTCTTTAGAGAATCAAAATTCCTTCTTTCTTTAAAAGACGCTAAAGTCATGTGCTGTATAACAATGTTTCCATCCAGGATGGACCACATATTCGAGGGTGGTGTCATAAAATCATAATGAAACTGAAAAATTCCCATTGTCTACTTACACAGCCATCATAGTGCCATGGACGACTCATGCATTTGTGGTGGTGCTGGTGTAAACAAGTCTACTATGCTGACAGTTGTACAAAAGTGTAGCTCACGCAATTATGTGTAATGTATAATACTTGATAATAGTAATAAATGACTGTGTTTCTGGTTTATAGATTTACTATACTGTAGTTTACAGTATTATTTATAATTATTTTACAGTGTGAGGTTTTTTCTTATAAAAAAAACCCCAAAAAAACATTAACTGTAAAACAGCTTCAGGCAAGTCCTTCAAGAGGAATTTCAGAAAGCATTGGCACCATAGGAGATGACAGCTCCACGTCTGTTATTCCCCTGAACTCCTTCCAGGGGACAAAATGTGGAGGTGGAAGACTGCGATATTGATCATCCCAACCTTGGCTAGGCATAGGCTGAGGTATGTTTGAATCTCAGTTCTTTTATCTTAGTTTTTTATTTTTAATTGTTATGAATACATAATTGCACATATTTATGGGGTACATGGGATGTTTTGATACAGGCATACAGTGTGTAAAGATCAGATGAGGTTAATTAGGGCATCCATCACCTCAAGTATTTATCATTTCTTTGAGTTGGGAATATTATATTTCCCACTCTTTTGGTTATTTTAAAGTATACACTAATGTGTTATCGACTATAGTCACCCTGTTATGCTATTGAATATTAGATCTTGTTCATTCTATCTAACCAGACTTTTACACCCATTAACCAGTGTATCCCGACTCCCTGCCAGCCTTCCCAGTCTCTGACAACCACTATTCTACTTTCTGTTTCCATGAGTTCAATTATTTTTCTTTCTTTTTCTTTTTTTAGTTTTCACATCTGAGTAAGAACATGCAATATTTGTCTTTCTGTGATGAGCTTATTTCACTTTAAATAATGTCCTCCAGTTCCATCCTTGTTATTGTAAAAGGCAGACTTTCATTCTTTTTTACAGCTAAATAATATTCCACTGTGTATATGTACCAAATTTTCTTTACTTATCTGCTGACCGACACTTAGGTTGATTTTATAACCTACTACAGTGTACATGGAAATGCTTCTCTCTCTGATACACTAATTTCCTGGTATTTAGGTATATACTTAGTAGTTGGAATATTGAATCATATAATAATACTATCTTTCATTTTTTTGAGGAAACTCCATCCTGTACTTTGTAGTGGTTTTACTAATTTACATTACCAACAGTGTATGAGGGTTTCTTTTTCTGCACATTCTCACTGGCATTTATTATTGCCTGCCTTTTTGGATAAAAGATGTTTTACGTGAGGTAAGATGATGCTTCATTGAGGTTTTGATTTACATTTTTCTGATGATTAGTGGTGCTGAGTAGTTTTTCATATAACTATTGGGTGTTTATATGTCTTCTTTTGATAGATGTCTATACAGATCTTTTGTACATTTTTTAAGTAGATTTTTTTTTTCTTTTGCTATTTAGTTATTTGAGCTCCTTATTCATGTATATTCTGGTTATTAATATCTTGTCTAATGAGTAGTTTGCAAATATTTTGTTCCATTTTCTGGGTTGTCATTTGCCATGTGGAAGCTTTTTACCTTAATGTGATCCCACATATCAATATTTGAATTGGTTGTTCTACTTTTGAGTTCTTACTCAATAAATCTTTGTCCAAGGAATACCCAGAATGTTCTTCCAATATTTTCTTCTAGTAGTTTTGCAGTTTTTGGTCTTATTAAGTATTTAATCCATGTGTTTTAGTTTATAGCAAAAAGTTTTAAAAGGGGGAAAAATTACTAGAATAAAGTTTATAGAACAAAAGTATCAAAATAGGGAATGTTTTTATATGGCTGTACAATATGTGTGTGCGTTGAGATAAATATTACTATAAAAGAGTCAAAAAATTAAAAAAAATTAAAAGTTTGTAAAGTAGAAAAGTTACATTAAACTACGGTTAATTTATTACTTAAGGAGTCAATTTTTTAAATCAAGTTAGCATTGCCTAATTGTATGTACAGTATTTATAAAGTATACAGTAGTGCACAGTAACGAAATCAGCCTGCACATTCTCTCGTCACTCACTCACTGAATCAAACAAACAACTTCCTGTTGCATTTATAGTACGTGCCCTATAAACTTGTGCCAATTTTTATCCTTTTTAGCCCATATTTTCACTGTACTTTTTCTATGTTCAGATACACCTAAATTATTCAGTACAGTAATATGCGAGATTTGTAGCCTTGGAGCAATAGGCTGTATCATGCAGGCTAGATGTGTAGTAGGTTTTACTATCTAGGTTTGTGTAAGGACACACTGTGGTGTTTGCACAAGGACAACATTGCCTAAGGAAGCGTGTCCCTG
This sequence comes from Loris lydekkerianus, assembly GCA_963574355.1. Taxonomy (NCBI): domain Eukaryota; kingdom Metazoa; phylum Chordata; class Mammalia; order Primates; family Lorisidae; genus Loris; species Loris lydekkerianus. Next base: position 24,596 of record CAUYPK010127188.1, on the reverse strand, counting down.
TTGTTAAGCAATGCAAGACTGTATTTAAAAATGATACAATAGTGAATCCCAAATCTCATTAGTGAAACATCTTCCAATGTATTAAAATGTAAATGTACTACATGATTACATATTAATATTATTGATATGACAGAAACCAATACAGGAGAGTCATCTATCAGTCAGAAGTCAGCCAGGATGTATAACCCATTCAAGCAATTTAAGCAGATAATTCGATATAGGAATTTGATAACACGGGCATCACAAAAGCTTGCAAAGTCAAAAAGAAAATGGGAAATGGTAAAGCAGCATAAAAATTAGCAAAGCAGCCTCGGCTACCACCCTAGGGCTAGAGAGAGAGAAGGAAAGGATTGTACTAGACCTCAGGAGCCCTTCAGCTGTGCCTATTGGAAGCTGCCACCACCTAGGAGGGCAGCCATGGCCGGTAAACAGGTCCCAGGAAGAGCAAGGCAAGAAAAAAAGATGCTAGCTTCTGCCTTCTGTTTTGAGAAAAAGTGGGGAATGAATCTGAGAATTAAATAGTCAAAGATTGGCATAGATAATTTGTCTACATATGTGTTGTTCTTTCAAGCTGTTCTCTTGAAAGATTTCACATTCATGCAAATGATGATACCATTGCACAGTGTATTTTTATATCTTCACTTTTAGGTCTTTTATTACCCACAAAAGAAAATCTATCTTTCTCAGAGCCCATGAATAACATAAGTTCATTTATGTCCTGGCTTACTGTTATAATTACTGCACGTGTTAACATGACTGTAATTTGCCTGAACTGTAAAACGTGAATCACCAGATGTCGATTGCCAGAAGATGAGATCTGTCTGTGCTAGCAAGTTTCAAGAGCTTTCCCATTAGAGAAGTGAAGGATGATGTAGTTTTGACTACGAAAGCCTGTATCAAAAAGCTCAATTTTGTGATAGGCACTAAAAATTCATAACATTGTTATTTGTAAACTACTAACTTTGAATGGGGGCTTTATAAGGACTGTGAGGCTAGTTAATGAAGTCATGGAAATAAAGCTAAGAATTACTGAGTACCTACTATGTGCTGGGCACTACATAAATACACTGTCCATGTTACTTCATGATATTATAACACAGGTATAACTTCCAATGTGATCTAAATTCCTCCTCGTTTCTTACAAATGTATACCATGAATACGTTGAACTGAGCTCACTTAAGGCTTTAGATTATGTGATCTAACATTATTTGTCTTACTCTTTCCACTTACTTTCAGTTTAGATTATTTGTACACTTTTGTAATCAAGTTTTACACTTTTGGGGAAGGAAATAGAATCTAAAAAAAAAACCTATCACTGCACTCAAAATATAAGTGTGCATTACATGTTGTGAACTTTTAAGGAGCAGAGACTATTTCAGTTCTAATACCAAGTGCTGGATACAGAGAGGTTTCATAATGTTGGTGTGTGTATGTGTTCACACACAGGTATGTGCATGTTTTATTTTTTTAATTTTGATTACGCTTATTTGAATAACTATGTCTATTCCTATGCCTTGAAGACATTTCTGGGGTGTTAACCAATAAAAATTTAGTCCTTTTTAGTCTTCTTGTAAGAGGGCATGCCTATTAAAAAAGAAAGTGTGTCTTTCCCACTCCCTTTTTTCTGCATGCTCTCTCACCGACCTTGTGGAACGGTATTTTTTTTTCTCTTCTTTTGTTTTTATTAATATTAAATCATAGCTGTGTACATTAATGTGATCATGGGGCACCATACACTGGTTTTATGAAAATTATGTGGCAGAATAGCAGGAAAGAGGATGGAGACATACACAAAATGAGGTTATTTAGGGCCTGAATGGCCTAACTGTAGAGTTTGGATTTTATTCATCTCTTAGCTCTTAAATATTTTTTAATAGAAGAATGGCATTTATTTGTGCATAGCCCACCTCTGTCAAAAATTATTAAAGACTGATGGGAAATGGCAAAAAAGAGCAAGAATGATGTTTCATTGCCTTGAGTATTATATTTTCTCACTGCAACATGTTTAATTTAAGAACTCTTTTCCTAATGACTAAAAAAGAATGAGCAATTTTAAAATATTATCTTCGCACTTTTTTGTCTTGCTGTAACTTTTCTTTTGTCCTTTAGTCTCATCTAAGACAATAAACACAGTTGCAGATTAAAGCAATCTTCTGAATACCACTGGGATGTTTCATTCTGCAGAAGTCTGATGACTCTGACAATTCCTGTCACATTTTGTTTTTAGTAAAGTGGGATCTCTAATATGAGAGTAATCTTTTCTTTGTCTGAGAACAATATCTTTGTGAGGAACATCAGCATGGTGTCTCAACAGTTCTTGTCAATGGAAAATGTGTTTCCATGTTGCTGGCAACACTATGAATTGCTCCTTGGGGACATAAACAGATGACAATGAAGTTCATTGCGTAAGAGTCTTAATGGTTATTTCACATAACTTTGGTTTGGGAACATGCTAAGAAACAAACCACTTCTGAGAGCTATTTTGCTTTGGTAATGTTGCGTTGTTGAGATTGTACAAAGACCCAGGCAGCTCTGCAGATCTATAAAGCCAAACTGATACCTGGAGGTAATTCTTCTTTGCAAACTAAAAAAGATGTTTGCTAATCAGATATTCCTAATGTGTCTTCGTGATAATATATTCTTGTCTTGAACGAGGCAGATTTTTTTTGCTAAACATATCCCTTCTAGCATTTAAGTCCTACCTACCACTCAGCTGTAGGTGCATGAGTTCATGTTTTCACATTGGGTTTCATTCACACCCTCCTCTGCACCTGAAACACTTAATCCGACAGTGTATTATTTATCTCTGCTGAGCATTGTGTTCATACAGGTACAAGTTTAGCAAAGAATTTTCTAAACAACACATAATTAAAGGTCAATAAACCTGCTGATTTTGTATGCATTTGACAAAATCACCATTTAGTTCAAAGGGAAGAAAAACCAATAAAACAGCTTTCAAAAAATGTAAGAGTGTATGGTTGACTTGTTGATCAAACAACCACTCAAAGTCGAAAAAATCTGGGAAGACAAATGTACAGAAATACTCTGTCAATTTAGAAGAGTTTTTTGTTCAAACAATTAGGAGGTAAAGCTCCTGAGAGAAATGGCAGAATCTGCTATAATGAAGTGGTCAACATCGCATTCTTGGACTTAGCAAACCTCCGCCTACTTACAAACTTGTACTGGGATATCCACCACAGTGACATCAAGATGAGAGGAAGGTGGAATTTCTTCACTGGTCTTATCACTTCAGTGAGACATCTAATGACTGCTGTGATCCATGCTACTCACTTGCTTTTGCTTAAACTGGGAAGACCTCACAGTGGTTCACTAACTCTTCTTTCTTCTCACAAGCAGTGTCATGGAAATTAATATTGGTTCTTACCAGTTCCTAGATCTTACATCTTTTAAACCTCAAGAAAGCAAAATTTCTGGAAGGAAACCCCTGATATGTTTGTACCAACAATGAATGGAAGAGGAAGATCACTTATCTATGTAATTCAGTAATTTTCCTTTTCTCTTCAGTGGGTGATTAAATCTTTTGTTACCTACTTAAACTTTAGTTACCTTTCTAATTTAAAGTGACAAGTTAAATGCTAACACAATTGGTAGGGGTGAGATATTGGTCAATGACCAGCCTGATCGGACTACATAATGCAGCGGAAATTGCTAAAATATGCAGCCCATTGTAATTTTGACAGAAAACAGTTTTGTGCAGGGCTTTATATCTCCCTGGGTGATATTAAAAGCCAAATTTCTTTGGAAGAAAGTTGGCAGATCTCAGCATCATAGCTGTCATGTTAAAAAAATAAAATCTGGATTTCTTGAAATTTCACCTATGTCTGCTTGGAATGGAGATTAGACAGTAGAGTAAAATACTGCAATTAAAAGACATTCATTCCTTTTGCTCCACAATCAAATTACAAGTTATAATAGGTACAGACCTAGTTTTTCTGGCCTAGAGTCCCCTCAGTCAAAATAAATTGGACATTTTGAGAGGTAATTTTGTGATGTGGTGCTAGGCAATGAGAGTGAGGGGCAAGTGTGTGCACATTTACTGTGGGTCATTTAAGGATCCAAGTTAACATTTCTTTCAGGAACTTTGGTGAAGCCCAGGATGTCTGCTAATGGCTAGCACGAATAATACACACACCCCAGTTTCTGCTTTGTGAAAGTGCTTTCTTTCTTTTGACTCTATCCTTTTTATTTCCATTTGGTGCCCCTTATTTTTGCCTTCTGCACACAGAGCCAGAGTACTGTGACCCCATGCTGCATCTTTGTACAAAAGAGAAAAAGGTACCACTTCTTCTGAGTATATTCAGTGCCACAAGCCAGGGCTTAAGGCAGGTCCAGCTATGTCATTTGCAGAGCGCAGTGCAAGATAAAATGTGAGTTCTCTTGCTAAAAAATTATTAAGAATTCAAGACAGTGACAGTAAAGCCTTAGACCAATGACAAAGTGGGGTGTCTTCCAAGTTTAAGGGGGGCCCTGTGCTACTGCATTGGCCACATGCCTGTGAAGTTGATCCTAATTCATGGTTTGGTCAATGGAGCAGAAGGTGAATATTGAATCACACTTGACCTTTTAGGATCAGATTTCATTATTCAGGAATGTGACAGAGGGCCTGGTTAGCCAGGCTGGTATAGATTTTGGCGTCACCAAGAATTATGTAAATTATATACTAGTTAAGATGGGATTAACTCTGATTCCTGTTTTTGATTGCAGTGTTTTTTTGGACTCTCAAACTGAATGTTTGACCCTTTCCCATATCTAGAGCTCTCCCAGATGTAGGTTCATCAATATTGAAGGAAGCACCAAGTAACTTTTCTTGCACCTCCAAATAAACACTATGTCAAAACTATAAATGTTTTATCCATTTATAACCGAATCCATTTAAGTATTTAATCACTGGAGTGGTAGATGCTATAATTTAGTGGTTTATGCTTGAGTGTGAATCCAGACTACATCACTTCTTGGTGGGCTAAGTTACCTAAATTAAAAGTCTTTCCTCTGCAAAGTAAGGAGGTATCTGTAGCATAGAACTGTAGTTAATTCTAAAGTCAGATACATTTCTGCCATAAACATTCAGTGAAATGATAGCTCTAATTATGGTAAAATAAAATTAAAGTATTTCTCTAGTGATCAAGAATTATATTAATTACTATTATCTTTGGTCAAGGATGTCCTAGGTTCTCTCAAACAATGTCTTGCCAATATAAAATAGAATTTCTAAAGATTGAGAACCTTTTTAAAGAGAGAAATGGTTATAAAATCAAACAATAAGATAATATCAAAACTAAATATGGCATGAAGATTTTCTTTGATAATATTATAATGGAAGCTTTAATGAGGATGTTAATCACTGCATGTGTATATTTTGTGGAAGAAAAAATAGCCTTATTTTAGCTGTGCTTTCATTTAGGAGACCAATTATTTAAATAAACATCACCAAGGAAATTAATAAATTTACCATGGATGAGCAATGCAAAGGTAAATAACTAGTAATCTGTGGAGAGAAAGAAAAAAATTAATCGAGAAAACCTTGAGTGTTAGCCAGTTAAAATATTTGCATTGTGTAAAATGATTTCTATAGCAATGGGAATTTAATGGTCTCAAAACAATTTAATTCTAACATTCTCTCTCAATTCCTAATATATTTCATTTTGATGAGCAGCCAAAAATTCTTATGATATCAAAAGTTATAAATATCAATGGATAAATTTTTTGCCAGAAAAACACATTTTAAGCATAGAAAAAAATGCTACTCTTGTTATAGCATGAGCTTTGGATATAAGCAGATTGTTCAAATTCCAGGCCTCAACAGTGAATAATATTTTTATAATTTGGCAAGTCACTTAACCTCTCTGATCCTAGATTCATCATTCTTAAAATCATGATAATAATGCCCTCTTCATAAGAATTCAATTTTAAGAATTCATCATTCTGAAAATAAGAATAATGCCCTCTTCGGAAGAATTAACTTAAAATGGAGTATTATACATGTAAGTAGCCTTCTGACATACTTGTGGCTCAAGAAGTGATAATTGTTGGTATTTATTAACAATAATAATAAAAGTAGAGAATATTCTCCATTTTTATATTTCATTTTATCTTATGAAATAGAGTATTAGCTCATTGTAGGTCGGTGCCACAAGAGAACTCCTTTTCTTTCCTTAAAAACTCTCAGCACAACTTTCACCGTAACAGCCAACCAGGAAAAAGAATGCTGTAAAAAAACATAATTTTATTCAACAATGAAGGATTCTTTTTTGAGAGCAGGGCAGAAAATCCAAATGCCTTCGAAGTAAGACAGGTGATGCTCTGGGTCATTTCTTATGAAATTTTAACTTACGCTCCTCTGATCCAGATAGACATTATTTCACATTAGTCTCAGACTAATATTCTCCATTTTACTATGATATGTTCTCTCCTATTTTTCAAAATTCAGAGGCTTCTCAATCTTTCACTTCCCCATGGTTTGGTAGAGTCATAGGTTAAGGAATAATTTACTTTCCTTTTAATGCTAAGAATAACCAAGTCCCTAAGCATATTGATAAGCAGTGTGAAGAGGTGGAGACTATGGCAAATTAGAAAGAGTATGCCCCATCCAAAGAGGCAGGTGCCTGTCTGATAACTCAAGGGCCTGGATTTCTGGAACCACTACTGACTAGTTGAAATTAGTCAAAATGGTAGTGACTTTATGGATTCTTTGGTCCTTTCCAGATCTCAAGGGGAAAAAACGCATACTTGCTTACTGCTTGCCAGATGGAGGTGTCTTGAAAGAGTGTAGAGCAAGGTAAAGAAGAGAGGAATGCACCTTCCATGACTCAGCCCCTCCGTGAGGATTTGTCCCCTCACATAGGCATTCCAGTCCCCTATTACAACATTCTGTTCAGACAGGCACTCCTTCCCCTCTATTCTCACATGCTAGGGCACCATTATTAAATTTCTCTATAGTCTGCTTTCTATCTCATAATTGCTACTGATCCTTTGAGTTCTAATAGCTCGTGACTTCTACTTGTCACTTGGTTTTTACTACTTGTGCCTCTGCTCAAGCTCCTGCAGAGGTCTTGGGAGTCTGTTAGTCACTCCAGTTTGTATGGTTTTCTTCTTGGTCAGGCTATCAGGTCAGGCCTGCCGAGCTTGCAGACCACTGATGTACGGACTAATCCTTTGAGGTCAGATGCCCATTTTCATCCAATCAGCTGTGGTCAAGTTTTGGGGGCGTCATATGGTTGGAAGCTCAATGATTCATTCATAGCAAATTCCTTGGAGAAGGTTGAAGTCATGACAGAAACTCTGAGGCACCTAAAAAGGAAATATTCTGGCATCTTGGGTGACTGGTACGAATAATAATTTTCCATCTACCGTCTCAGCAGAACTATAGGTTGTAAACAGTTCTCAATGGTTGAAACACACTTTCAATCCAATAAAGTAATACATTATTTGATGTTTAGTTCAGTGGTTCTATGTTGTAGGAGCTTCACAGGGTTCACAATGTCTGTTATTCCCAGAAGTGGTTTATGCCTTTTGATACTCAAACTCTATTAACATTTGGTAAAGTTTTAAAACAGAATTACGGATTTCCATATTGCTCTGCAAGAGCTCCTATGCATAAATACTCACTGATGATGTGAAGTGGAACTACTTATGCAGTGCAATTCTGAACAGTGGATTAGTAAAATATCAAATTAATTATTGAGATTTATATAAAGTGTCATTCCTAGTAGGTAACTAAAGTATCCATCTTTAATCCTTGATTTCTAATTAGTGAAAAGTTTCAGCAGTTGTGAGATACACACAGATCAGATCGGAGGGAGTCCTTCGACATAGAGAATGGAACTTTAGGATAAATAATGCCCTTTAAGTATTCATTTTTCCATTTTGATCAATACCTATATCTAAAATTTCCTATTCTTATTGAAGGGAAGTAGTGTTCAGTTTTCTGAACATACATTATTTTATTTTGAAACATTATGATTGTGAAGGCATTTTATTTCTTGTTTAAATCCCAATTTCGAATTTTGTATTGGCGATATTATGTTGACTCTTTTTGAAAATTGTTTACTTGCTTCTCACACATTTAGATCATGTGGAAATACACAAATCATGAGAAGTAGAAAATTGAAATGTTGTAATTACAAATGAATAACTATTTTCTGAAATAATTTGCTTCCTATTCAAATTTTACTTTGGTAAGTCTCCAAATTGAAACTCTTATTTATGAATTTGAATAACTCAGTGAAAGACTACAGTTTTTAAAAAAGGTGAATAAAATAGCCATCAATAGAAAATTCTTATGTGATATGTTAACCTAAACCAACGTTAACAAAAAGGCTATTGGTTTTGCATATCCATTTCTTCTGCTTTATTTTCATTTTCATTCAATTTCAATATGGAATGACCATTTAAAAAGAAAAACCCAAACTGCTAATAGAAGACTTATTTTTGATTATTTATTTTCTAAATTGTAATGAAAATTAAAACATACAAGACCTACACTCTTAAGTGTGCCCTGAAGTAGTGTTCAATATAAACACGTTGATCTGTAATCAGCAGATCTCTAGAAATACTGTGTATACTCGAGTATAAGCCGAGTTTTTTCGGCACAAAATTTGTGCCGAAAAACCCGACTCAGCACAAATTTTGTGCTGAAAAAACTCGGCTTATACTCGAGTATATATGGTATTTTGACTTGAATTATAAAAACATTCTACACACTGAACATTTTTCCCTCCCTCCATACTGGACATACTTTGCATTTTTTCCCTCCCTCCATACTGGACAATCACCATTCCATACTCTGAAGACGTTGACTTCTTTAGATGCACATGTCATGTAAGTAGAATCATGCAGTATTTGCCCTCCTATCGCTAACTTATTTCATTTAGCATGAAGGTTCACACACATTGTAGCATGCAAAAGAATTTCCTTTTTTTTTATTGATTAATCATATTCTGCTATGTGCATATATTTTCTTTATCCATTCATGCATCAATAAACATTAAGATTGTTTTAAAAGTACATTGTTTAATTTCCAAATATTTGTAAATTTTTCTTAAATTTGTTAACACTTTCTTTCTGACCTAACATGATCACTCCCGGGGAATATTCTGTGCATTTTTGAGAAAAATGTGTATTCTGTTGCTCTGGGGTGAAATGTTCTATAAACCTGTTATACATATGTATTTGTTCTTCAAGTTCCTTATTTATCTTCAGTTTGGATAGAGTAGTAAAATCTTCTATTATCGTTGTATTACTATTTATTTTGCCTTTTGGTTCTGTCAATGTTTGTTTCATATATTTAAGATACTCTAATGTTGGATTCATATAGATTTATGACTATTAGAGCTTCCTGGTAAATTCATCTTTTAAAATTATACATTAAATAATATCCTTATTTTCCCCTTGCAGCAGTTTTTGACTTAAGGTCTATTTTCTCTAACATAAGAATGAACACCTGCTCTTTTCACTATAAGTTGCATAAAAACAAAATATTTTTTTCATCTTTTTGTTTTTACCTGTATGTATTCTTATGAGTCCCTTGTAGATATCATAAAGTTGGGTTGTGTTTTTGTTCATTTTGTTTTTTCACTCATTTAGCCACTGTATGTCCTTTTGCTGCCCAAATTTTCTCTATGCTGAGTCTTTGATCTTGGAAATTTGAAGAATGAATCCATGGACCATGCAGATAAGTGATAGGATACAGTTAATTGACAGAGAAAGAAAAACAGAAGAAGGACAACAGAACTTTTAGCAGCAAAGGGGGAGGACTCATCAAGTGGGAAGACCCAGGTGGGCCTTTTGTGTAGGCAGTGACTTTTCAACTGGTGTGCCCTGAGAAGATTTTAGGTGTGCCACCAAAATTTTTAAAGATTACTGATTAGATTATTTTCAGAAGTAGTTCAAAGCACAGTAAGTCTATTCTTTTTTTTAATTCCTTTTGATCAACATAATGTGTGCTGTGGAAGTCTAATGACAAGTTCAAGTGTGTTGTGCAATAAAAAAAAGTTTAAAAAAATGGTCTAGGTTTTCATATACTACCTGTGAGCAAGGGGCCAGGGTCTTGGGAAAATATATTACCCTGGCCAGGAACCACCAGGTGGAAAATTAGCAAATGTATACGGTCTTCACAATCTCTGTCCCCAGTGAGGCAGCAGGGTGTATGTTTTTCTCTCCAGCAGGGGACCACCCTGAGATGAGGCTGCTTTTCTGAGATCTTCCTTGAGTCTAGAGAATGTAGTCTGGAAAGTCTGAATAGGGGAACCCTGTATCACTTTGTTTTAGGATTTAATCCATTTATATTTAAAGTAAATAGTAATAATGAACAACTTAAGATTGCTATTTAAATAATTGTTTTGCATCTACCCTATGGCTTTTTTGTCCCTCTTTTCCTATCTTCTTATCTTTCTTTTTGTTTTTTGATTTTTTTGCTGTGACATATTTCTTATTTTCTTATGTATTTCTTTTATAGTTTTTTTTTGTGCTTATCATGTGGTTTACATAAAACATTACACAGTTATAGCAATCTATTTTAAGCTGATGATGATATAAGATCAACTGCATACAAAGACTATACTTTTACATCTCCCAACCATTTGCTACTAATATCACAAATTACAAATACATATATATATATATGTATATATATATATATATAATATACCATATTACCATAGTATAATATAATATATTATTTCATATACAAATATATCTCATCAATTTTCAGTAGTCCTTAATATGGAACAATATATTGTTATTTCTATTTTTACAAACTTTTTGTAAATATATCTTTGCTTACTTACATCATGACTTATCCACATGGTAACAACAAGTTGAGTTAACACTGAATACATGGAAAAAATTTTTAAATATTGTAAAATTTCTTCCTAGAAATTTACCCCAATTTGCTCTCCCACAACTTTTTTTTTTTTGACTCACATCTTTGTTGGCCCTAACCCTTTATGGATTTTTAAATAAAGATTTTGGTCACAGTTTAACTCCTGAATCAGTAGCAGCTATCCATTACAGTACCCTAACTGTGTGGCAAGCTTTTGTGCAAGTGTTTCAAGAGTAGCTTGAATGCAGCTTTCAAGAATCAGAGTGGCTAAAGGGATCTTGTCCCTTAAATAGTGGGTATCTATGCACTGGTTGCTAATCATTGCTTCTAATCACAGAGCTTCAGACACAGAGGCAGGCAGTCACTGTTTTTGTACTTCTCCCCATAGTTGCTAGCTCTTCTCATTTTGACTGAAGGTATTTTGGAAGGATTTAAAAGGCTAGCTCTCTTTCCCTACCCCATTATCCCTTCATTTTCCTCTTTTTCCTTTTTTTTTTTTTTTTTTTAGCCAGACATGAAAGACCGAGACATTCGAAAGCAACCTTATATATGGTGGAAATTGGAAAGTTACTATACATAACATTACTATACATTACCAGTTAAAAAAAGACTTTAAGCTTATACCTCAGGATGATTCTGGGCACAAAGACAGCTAAAAACAATCAGAAAAAGAGATAGAAAACAAAATCTGGAAAACCGAGGAGAATCTTATTTCCAGAGTTACCACATTATTAGATTCAACAACAACAAAAAAATCACACAGCATTCAAGAAAAATGGAAATGTAGTCCATTGAAAGGGAACAAAAAACTTTCCCTGAAAAAAATACCAGATGGTAAATCTGCTAGACAAAGACTTCAAAATAACTGCCTTAAAGATGCTCAAAGAACTAAAAGAACATGTAAAGAAAGTGAAATAAATAATGTATGAACAAAATGGAACTATCCGCAAAGACATAAAAAAACTAAAAAGAAACCAAAAGAAATTTGGGAGCTGAAAAGTACAATAAATGAAATGAAAATTTGCTAAAGGAATACAAAGGTAGATTTGGGCAGGCAAAAAGAGTTAATACACTAAAATAATACAATAAATAATATCAAGTCTGAATAATTAAAAGAAAAAGTTTAAAGAAAAGTGAGTAGAACCTAAGGGACATGTGGGACACCACCAAAGGGGACCAACATACATATTGTGGACCTCTCAGTGGAGAATAGAAAGAAAGGAGCAGAGAGCATATTTGAAGAAATAATGACTGGTCACTTTCCAAATTTAATAAAACATAAACACTCAACAAGCTCAACAAACTTCAACCAAAATGAATTCAAAGAGAGACACACACCTAGAATATTTCTCTGGTGAAATCCACCATACATTTAAAGAACTAAAACAACTTCTGCTTAAACTTTTTCCAAAAATTGAGAAGGAGGAAGCACTTCTTAACTTATTTTATGAGGTCAGCATTACACTGACATAAAAGGCACAAAAAAATTACAGAAGAAAACAAAATTGAACCCCCTAAAATGAAAACAAACCATACACTAATATCCCTTATGAACATTGATACAGAATTCCACAGCACAGTATTAGTAAATGAAATTCAATTGCATATTAAAAGTATTATACAGTATGGCCAAGTAAAATTCTTTTTCCTGGAATGCAAAGGTGATTTAAAATATGAAAATCAATCAATATGATACATCACATTAAAAGAGTAAAGAAGCAAAACCACATGATCTCCTTTATTGATGTAGCAAAAGCATTTATCAAAATTGAACACCATTTCATGAAAAAAGAAATTTAATAAACTAAGTACTACTTCATCACAATAAAAGCCATGCATTAAAACAAACAAACAAGCAAACAAACCTCACAGCCTATATCATACTCAGTGGCAAAAGACTGAAAGCTGAAAGCATTCATCAAAACTAAGGAAAAATTATACAATGATAGTTTACTTGTGTTACTAAAAAAAAAAAAAAAAAAAAAGAATAAAGGATGCCCATTCTCACTACTTCTAGTTACATAGTCTGGAAGTCTTAACCAATGAAATTAAGCACAGAAAAAAATAAATAAAAGGCACCTAAACTGGAAATGGATAAGTAAAATTATTTGTATATTATGTAATATTATATGTAAAAAATCCTGACATTTCACAAAAACATCAGAACTAATAAATTCAGTAAAGTTGCAGAATGCAAAATCAACATAAAAAATTACTTGTGCTTTTCCCCACTAATAATGTCTAATTCAAAAAGAAAATTAATAAATTGTCTAATTTTTTATACTATAAAATAGAACAAAAAATATAGGAATATATTTAAACAGGCAGTGAAATGTTAAAAATTACAAAACATTGATGAAAGAAATGAAAGACACAAATAAATGCAAAAATATACCATATGCATGGATTGGAAAACTTAATGGTTTTTTTTTGTTTGTTTGTTTTGTTTGTTTGTTTTGCAGTTTTTGGCCAGGGCTGTGTTCGAACCCATTATCTCCAGTATGGGGCCGGTGTCCTACTCCTTTGAGCCACAGGTGATGTCCAGAAAACTTAATGTTTTTAATATGTACATACTATTCAAAGTGATCTATAAATAAAATGTTATCCCTATAAAAACTCAAGGGATATTTTTCCTAGAAATATAGACAAACCCATCTTAAAATTCATATGGAATTTCAAAGAACCTTTCATAGCCAAGACCATCATGACCAAAATAAGAGCAAATCTAGAGGATTCACACTTTCTGATTTCAAAAGTGACTACAAAGCTACACTACTCAAAACTATTTGTTTTTGGTTGACATAAAAATAGATATATAGACCAATTAAATAAAATGGAGAGTTCAAAAATAACTCCCCCCCCCATCAAATACAGTTACATGATTTTCAATAAGGACTGAAGACCATTCAGTGAGTAAAATAATAGTTTTTCAAAAAATGGTTTTGGAAAAAACTGTAGCATGAAGTTGGACTCTTAGTTGATAGCATACACAAAAGTTAATTCAAAATGGCGCCTTGACTCAAATGTAAGACATACAACTATGCAACTTTTAGAAGAAAAAAAATTGGCAAAATCTTCATGACATTGGATTTTACAATGATCTCTTTGATAGAATATGAAAGGTACAGGCAGCAAGAGAAAAAATAGACAAATTGCATTTCAAAAAAATTTATTAAATGTGCATAAAATGACACTGCATTTCAATACAATACAATGCATCTCAGAAAATGAGAGAAAATGTTTGTAAATCATATATATGATAAAAACATTAGTATCTAGAATATACAGAGTATTCAACAACAATAAAATAATAACAACTGATTCAAAATAGACATTTTGGCTAGAACTTACAGCACTATGTTGAATAGTAGTGGTGATAGAGGACAGCCTTGTCTGGTTCCAGTTCTAAGTGGAAAAGCTTTCATTTTACTCCATTCAGTAAAATACTAGTGGGGAGGGTGGAGTTGTCATAGATATCTTAGACCAGTTTAAGAAATGTGCCACCTATGTCTATACTCTTCAGTGTTCTAATTAGAAAAGGATGCTTAATTTTATTGAATGCTTTTTCTGCATCTTTTGAGAGGATCATGTGGTCTTGGTTTTTGCTTCTGTTGATATGGTGAATAACATTTATGGACTTGCATATGTTAAATCAGCCTTGGAGCCCTGGGATGAAACCTACTTGATCATGATGTATGCTTTTTTTTTTTTTTTTTTTTTTAGACAGAGTTTCACTATGTCACCCTGTGTAGATTGCCATGGTGTCACAGCACACAGCAACCTCAAACTCTTGGGCTTAAGCGATTGTCTTGCCTCAGTCTCCCTAGTAGCTAGGACTATAGGTGCCCACTACAACTCCTGGCTATTTTTTTTTTTGTTGAAGTTGTCATTGTTGTTTAGCTGTTCTGTTGTTACCCACCAGTCTTGGTGTATATGGTCAGAACCTTACTTACTGAGCTATGGGTCCCACTGATGTATGGATTTTTTTGATGATAAGCTGTAATGTATTGACTAGGATTTTGTCGAGAATTTTTGCATCTATATTCATTAATGAAATTGGTCTGAAGTTCTCCTTTATTGTTGGGTCTTTTCCTTGTTTTGGTATCAGGGTGATGTTTGCTTTGTAGAACATGTTCAGTAAGATTCCTTCCTCCTCAATTTTTTGTAATAATTTCTGCAGTATGGGAGTAAGCTCTTCTTTGAAGGTTTGATAGAATTCTGGTATGAAGCCATCTGGACTAGGGAATTTTTTTGTTGGGAGATTTTTTATTGTTTCCTTGATCTCAGTGCTTGAAATTGGTCTGTTCAGGAGCTCTATTTCTTCCTGGCTAAATCTAGAGAGAGGGCATGATTCCAAATATTGATCCATTTTCTTCACATTGTCAAATTTTGGGGCATAGAGTGTCTTGTAGTATTCAGAGATTGTGTCTCTGAGGCATCTGTTGTTTTATCCCCTTTATCATTTCTGATTGAGGTTACTAGAGATTTTACTTTTCTATTTCTACTTAGTCTTGCCAAAGGTTTATCTATTTTAATTTACCAAAATGAAGAACAATCTAAGTCTAAACCCAGCAGAAATAGAGAAATATATAAAATTAAATCAGAGTTTAATTAAATTGAAAACAAAAGAATCGTTCAGAAAATTAATGAAACAAGGAGTTGGGTTTTGGAAAAAATAAGTAAAGTAGATAAAACTTTGGCCAGAATAACTAGAAATAGAAAAGTAAAATCTCTAGTAACCTCAAACAGAAATGATAAAGGGGAAAAAACAACAGATGCCTCAGAGATACAAGAGATTATCTCTGAATACTACAAGACACACTATGCCCTGAAATTTGACAATGTGAAGAAAATGGATCAATTATCAATGAAAAATAGTTCTTCGTTTTGTATGCAGTGGTTCTCCATATAGCTAAGGCAGTTCTTAGGAATAAAAACAAAGCTGGGAGGATCAGCATACAGAGGATCAGTTTGAGGCTGTGCTACAAGGCCATACTGGTCAAGACAGCACGGTACTGGCACGAAAACAGAGACATAGATGTTTGAAATTGAATAGAAAACCAGGAAATGAAACTAACATCTTACAGCCAACTAATCTTTGATAAACCAAACAAGAACATACACTGGGGGAAATAATCTCTATTCAATAAATGGTGCTGGGAGAACTAGATATCCACATGTAGAAGACTGAAACTGGACCTACACCTTTCTTCACTCACAAAAATTGATTCAAGATGGATAAAAGACCTAAATTTAAGGCATAAAATGATACAAAAAAATTCTCAAAGAAAGCATAGGAAATACACTGGAAGAGATCGGCCTAAGGAAAGATTTTATGAAGACAACTTCCATGGCAATTGCAACAACAAAAATAAACAAATGTGACTTCATTAAACTGAAAACTTCTGTACAGCTAAGGAGACAATAAGCAAAGCAAATAGAGAGCCTAAACAATGGGAAAGGATATTTGCATATTTTGAATCAGACTAAAAGTTGATAACTAGGATGTATAGAGAACTCACATTAATCCACATGAAAAAAAGCCAAGAATTCTATATATCAATGGGTAAGACAGATAAATAGAATGTTCTTTAAAGAAGAAAGATTAATGGCTAACAAACTTAAGAAAAAATGCTCGTTGTCCCTAATTATTAGAAAATGCAATTCATAACCATCCTGAGATATCACCTAACCCCAGCGAGTATGGCCCACATCACAAAATCTCAAAACTGCAAATGCTAGTGTGGATGTGGAAAGAAAGGAACACTTTTCCATGGCTGGTAGGACTGCAAACTAATACAACTTTTTGTAAGGAAGTATGGAGAATGCTCAAAGAACTCAAGCTAGACCTCCCATTTGATCCTGCAATCCCATTACTGGGCATCTACCCAGAAGGAAAAAAAAATCCTTTTACCATAAGGACACTTACGCTAGACTGTTTATTGCAACTCAATTTACAATCACTAAAATGTGGAAACAGCCTAAGTGCCCACCACCCCAGGAAGCTGTGGTATATGTATACCATGGAATACTATTCAGCCATTAAAAAAGATGAAGCCTTTACAGCTTTTGTATTAACCTGAATGGAAATGGAGCACATTATTCTTAATAAAGCATCACAAGAATGGAGAAGCAGGAATCCTATGTACTCAATTCTCATATGAGGACAGTTGATGACCTTGTATGTGGTCGGGGGGTGGAAGAAGGGGAGAGCAGAGAGAGAAAAGGGGGGGTCACAATGCTTGATACACCTTTTTTGGGGTGGGGCATAATTATAAGAGGGACTTTATCTAACAATTGTAATGAATGTAACCTGGCTCTTTAATGTAGCATGGTTCTTTGTACTTTCAATGAATCCCCAGCAATAAAAAAAAAAAAATAGACATTTTGCCAAAGAAGATATTTAAATGGACAGCAATAGCATGAAAAATTGCTCAATGTCGCTAATCATTAGGGAAATGCAAATCAAAACTATAGTGAAATATTACCTCATACCCATTAGGATGGCTAGTATTAAATAAAAAAAAAAAAAGCCCCCAAATAAAAAATGCAGAGAAATTAGAATACTGTATGCTGTTGGTCAGAATGCAAAGTGGTACAATCCACTTTACAATATGACAGGTCCTTGAGGTATTAAAAATAGGTCCAGCAATTCCATTTCTGGGTATAAACCCAAAATAATTGAAGCCAAGGTTATGAAAAGATCTTTGCATACAATGTTCATAACAGCATTATTCAGAATAGCTAAGATGTGAAGACAACCCACATATTATTGATAGATTAAAGGATAAGCAAAATGTGGTATATACTCACAAGGAGATATTATTCAGCCTTAAAAAGGAAGAAAATTCTGACACATGCCACAACATGGATGAATCCTGACAACATTATGCTAAGTGGAACAAGTTACTAGAAGACAGATACTACCTGCTTTTATGAGACAAAATAGTCATACTCATAGTGGTTAGAGAGAGAGAAAAATAGAGAATTAGTGTTTAATTACTACAAATGTACAGTTTGTAATGTGGAAAGAGATATGGATAGATATCACGGGCAGTGATGATGGATGTACAATGATATAAATGTATGTAGCACCCCTGAATTGTATATTTAAAAATAGCTAAGATGATACATTTTGTGTTATGTAATTGTAACACTTAAAAATAGAAAAAAAAAATCTCCTTTTTCATTGTTGTTTCAAATTGAAGTTCAAAATGTTTTCATACATCTATTGGCTATCCTTTTCTATGAACTGAGTACTCATATAATTTGCTTATATTAAAAAAAAAGAAGTATCTTTCTTCTTATTTATTTAAACGAAGTATTCTTAACAACAACAACAAAAAAATAGTCCTTGGTCTGCTATACCCACGTAACCTTTAAAGCAGAGGGTTTTGTATAATCTCATAATACAGAGTTTGTCTGGGGGAGGTTGGACAATGTCAAATTAGTAGTAGATTCAATTTTTTAGTGGATTTGTCTCTTGTGTTCTTGATTTTGATCATGTAATTTGTGTTTCACTGAGGCCATGTTGTGACTTCAAAATGACCTTTCAAAATCAAACATTCTTTAGAAAAAGAAGTCCCAGCGACGCTTTTAAAGTTTTATTTTTGTATAAATTACATTCGTTATGGTTATGGTTGCCTTGCATTCTGGGAGACGTTTTATTCCTAAAAGGTGTTATAAAAATAAATGAGTTGATTTATAAAAACTGTAGTGCATATTTTATTATTTTTGTTCTCATAATGCTTATTTGTCTTGATTTCTAAATCAGTAATGTATTGGATTAATTCCTCACATACACCATTTTGATTTTAATTTGTTGAACAGCATTAACCATAAATAGTAAAAAAAATAATTGCATGTTAGAAAGCTAATTCTAAAGTGCCTCCAATTTTTAGAATGGATTGCTGTTTATCATCCAGAATATCTGGTTGTCCAAAACACTCGTGTATATTTTTAAGCTTTATAACATTTCTGTTATTGTGCTTGGAAATATATATATTATAATAAAATTTAAAGTATTTTGGAAACCATTAAACTATCTTCGTTAGGCACATTTAATGTAACACATTCAAGAGCTCACAATTTAAATGAAATTTTAGCTGCTATTAATTAAAATATGAAGAACCAGTTGTGATGGTTTTTCAGAAAACTTATGTTTGGCGCTGAAAACAATTTAAAAAAAAACAACTTCAAATGGACCAAAAGCTGTTACTTTTCCTATGGATTTTTAGCAGCCATTGCTAATTAGTATTTAGCAGGAAACGATGGCTACTCTAAAATGTTTCTTTTCCACTTTAAAAGAAGCCCTGTTGGAGTCTACATCATTTCTTAGTATGGAAGTTGAAAAATAAATCATGTATATAAAACTCAATATTGAAGATACACATACAATTACATAAGAATATGTTTTTAAGAGACCCGAAGGTTGTTCTCAATCCTACCTCTGACTCAGTGTGAAAAAGTGGCCAATATTTGAGTCTTTCTGGTTTACTATTCTCACCCTTATGAAGGAGGGCTTGGAGTTACTGGTGGATTTACTGTAAAGCTTATGAAGTTTAAGCTTCAGGGAACTTTCATTGCATAGGTCACTTCTAAAACCCTGGGAGCTTAAATATTTTAGGGCCATGTTTTTAAATTCTTTTCCTTACACCCCCCTTTTGCCCTCCCCCCCCCCGAATGCATGTGTTCCTGGATTCATAAAACTTGGATTTGTCACTAATTGGAATACATAATTTAATGTTTCCTCTAGTTCTATAATTTAGTGCTTCTATTTGAAAGCTCAATAATGGTTTGCTTATTGGTGCTCACACTTGCAACTATCATCCATTGGGTTTTCTCTTATAAAATATTTCTGCTTTCCTTATAATATTTTTACACCTATTATGAAGGTCAATTTTCACTAGGATCTTGTAAAAACCCTGGAAGTCTATCGGACTGGTCATGGTTCTCCAGAGAAACAGAACCAATAGGTTTTGTTCAAGGACAGGTGTTGAGTAGAGATGTCCCAACTCACCCAGTGAGATACAAAAATGGGGCAGATTCTTCCTTCCAATAGACATTCTTATTGTATTGAGACCCTCAGTAGATTAGAAGATGCCCACCCACATTGCAATCTACAATCCACTCTACTAAATGTAACAATTCAAAAAACTAGTCTCATCTGGAAACAACCTCCCAGACATAGCCAGAAACAACGTCTAATCTGAGCACCCTCTGGCCCACCCACTCAAGTTGACACAGAAAATTAACCATCATATATATTTTCTTATCTTTAATACTTCCCTCATTTTATTTTTCTTGTGTCTTAGTTTAATGATTCTCAAACCAGGATCTCGGCATCAGGTGTATTAGAATCACCAGAAGATTATTATTATTATTTTTTTTAAAATGAAGATTCTCAGGACTGTAACCCAGATTTAATGAGTAATGAAAGAGGAATGAATTGCAGATAGGAGAAGTATGCATTCTGTGTCCACTAATCTTTTAAAGCTACTTATTTGAATGCTCTGGAAGGTGCATGTGGGTGTGCTTTAGAAATTAGGACCAGATAGCAAGAAGAATAAAAAGGTAAGGAATGCCAAATGCAGGTGAATACATGTGATCTATTCTTGAAACAAAAAGCATAAGATTATGATTATATTTTGCTATATTATATCATTCTATGTCCTATGGTCCAATTTATACTCCCCTTTTTATTGTGCTACTTTCCAACTTTACCTTTTTTAACTCTCTTAGCTCGCCTACAGAAAAGACAGAGAAAAACTGGAAGGAAAGCTGCCTTTCTTTGTTTTGTCAGACTTCTTGCTTGGAGGTTCAGAATGCAGGACCCAAGAAGAGGTGTTTGGGGTAGATTAAGAGAAGACACAAGCAGAGAGATTTAGTCTCACCCTATCTCAACATTCTGGGGAGAAACTTTGTACAGACCTTCCCTATGTTAACGAGGGGCTGCCCAACAAAGTCAACAGGGTGAAGCAGAATGCACATACACACATACATGCACACAAGTTCTGGTTTGCACCCTGATCCATTCAGAATTTCTCATGTGGTAGACATGGAATTGAGAACCTGCTGCCTGTCATCAAGTCTTATGATGGAACTCAAGATGACTCACAACCAGGTAGAGACAGTCAGAGCACGGGCTAAGAACCACATGGAATGCCCAACAGGAGCTCTAAGAACTTTGTTGGATTTTGACACTGAAAGAAGGGTGGTTTTAGAATGTCATGGCAGTGTGAAGTGTCCACTTCATCACACCCTCCCTTTCTCCTACAAACTCCTGAGAAACATCAACAAAGCATGGTTCAGGAACACAATTTTCACTGTGGGAGGTCATGAGCATTAACAGTTAAAAAACAAAGGGAGTATGTATTTACAGAGCCCTATTGACAACCTTGTAACACCTTTAACTAATATTTGACTATAGTAGTTTGCTCCAATAAATGTGTCTGACAGAGAGGATATCAAAGAGGAAAAACAAATACATGAGGCAATTATTCAAAAATGACTTCAATCAGCTGGGATTCCATGATGGAATATGGAGGACGTGATCACAAATTATTTGTGATTACCAGGGGTATGAGCAAGTGAGTGAGTGTGTATGTGTGTGTATGTGTGCAGGCATGTTACAGAAGAAACATTTGGTCTGGTATGTCTGTTACTCAGTTGAAATGTTTTGCTGTCCCAGTGGTTCAGGCTGTCACTATTCTCTTACTTAATAGTCATGCTTTTACGAAGGATTTAAAAATGAAGACTTACCTTAAGTGTTCTTTAGAAATGACATTCCTGTGACTAGCTTTTTTCCTCTTTATTTTCAAGTAATAGAAAGTATAACATAGTTGAAGACAAGGTATAAATGAATATTAGAAAGAGCATAAATAAATAATTTTTGTTCAGTGGAGGGAGAAATTTTGAAGTAACTTTTGCAAAAATAATTTTTTAAGGAAAAGAAGAAAGTAAATTCACTCAAGGACTTTCTGAATGCAAGTTCCAAATATCAAGGGGAGTAGTGGGAAAATATCAAATTTGAGGGATTAAATTAATTCCAATTAATTAATTATCATGAGTGTTCTTGTTTCTTGAACTCTTACTTATAATACCTCAACCAATAACTTTAGTCTTTTCAGCCACTTTTAAAGATAAGATGGATCTACTCATTAGAAGCTTGGCATTGACCATCATATTTAGGGGACAATTCTATGTAGTAGTAACTTTCTCTTTAGCCAACTTTATATTTTTATATCAGAGCTAGAGGTGTTCTTGCTGAACCTACTGAATGATCAACAGAAAAAAATGGGAAGAGTATTTGGAAGTCAGGCCAGCCATTGGTATGAACTGTTTATCAACATGCTCTAAGCATGTAACCCTTATTCTCAGCATGGCTTTCTGTGTTAGCATTTTCCCTTACTGTGTTCACAAGTGTTCTGTGCTTCATGAGGTTATAGAGAAATGCACATAAAATGACAAGTGCTATTATAATTGATTGTCTTCATTGGTGGCTTTAAGATTCAAAAACATTCCATCAGGGTGTCAATCGGAAAGAAAAATGAAGCTAAACTGGCAATGGAATCATCTTGGAAAGTTAGTTCTAAGAAAAAAACCTTTTAATTAATACTACTAGAAAGCTATGCATTATCTCTAAGTTGGGCACATTTTTAGTTGCTGTCTTTGATACTATGTCAAAAATAAACAGAAAGTTATAAGATCAATTTTGGTATTAGAGAATGAGTTTTACATGGTGGCATGGCTGAGCTCTGCCAACACCCCAGAGGCTATTTTGATTGACAGTCCTGGGTGTTCCTTATAAATCCATTCCTATACCTACGATACTTTTGTCTACATTTCAGTTGTTTCCATGACTAATGTTGGGTATATAATCAAATACAGTGTACTTTTTTTCATTTTATTTCATTTGGAGCAACAATATAATTCTTAAAATTCTTGGGTGAAGTTATGATTAATCAGATTGAATAAATGATTTCCAAATTATACCAGGCTCTTACCAACTCCTCCAGAATTCAACAGCTGTCAGACTTCTCATGTTACATTTTCTCCCAAGGAGTATAATCACATGTTGTGTATTTTAGCCAATATTTTCTTTAATTATATTTTTTTCACTGTAGTATCAGTATCATCACCAAATATTTATCTGGCACTATGCATTTCTACCTTGCCTCTTCAAAGATGAGTATTACCTCAAATAGCCAGTGCTAATGTCCTTAATGATGCAAATGACATGCATATGGCTGCATAATGAGAGAAAATACTATTAGTGGTTGAACTTGTAGGTTATATGTGTGGGCTGCCATCTACTCATTTCCTGTACATAAAAAAGGAGCAGATTTTACTTAGATGTTTCCCCATGGCTGAGGAAGTAATAAACTCTCTAAGGAAGGACTAAAGTATGATAGGTAAATTGTTTCTACAGAAACAGGAAAACAAACTATAATAAAACTATAAATTTGTATACTTGTTAAATTGCTGAGGAGTATATTTGGTGCAATGGTAACTATTAAATGCATTTTAACATCCATAATAATTGAGAATAGTAGTAAAACAATCATTATGAATAGTGAAACAAACATAAACTAAAAAGAAATTGCTATTCATTATTTTTTTGTGACTTTTTCTAGTACCATAGAATTCTTCCCTGCTGTGATAATGGTACCAAACATCAATGTAAGCTATAAAATATAAAGCAATTTTCAAAATATTTTCATAATTATTTCATTACCCACGCTCTCGTTTTCAAAAAATATCTCAAAATATGGTAATATTATAGTTGAATTAATTAACTAGACCTTCCACAAAAGAGATGCACTCTGTTTCATATAATAATTATTTGGTAACATTTATCATGGACATGTTGTGTGCAAGGCTTTTTGCCAAATTCTAAAGATACCAAGATTAATGAAATCTATGTTTTATTTCAAGACATGAACTAACAGCAAAGGAAGACATGAATGGATATGTGTATAAGGACCTGTCAGAGCACCATGGAGGGAATATGACCTAGGGATGCTTAGGAGGGGACCAAGGAAACCACTATGCTTTTTATACCACTCCCTCCTCCCCAGTCACAGTTAATGTAAACATAATTCAGTCATCTTAAGCACAGAAGGGTAGAAGTAGATTTGGCACTTTAGAAAAAACCAATGCCACCAGGACTCAGATTCTTCACTTCCATCATTCAGCTGTGCTTTCTTCGGGGTGGACTTTATATTCGGTAAGCCCTGCTCTAAATGATAGCATTGGGAAGGTTCAGCTTTGAAGTCTTAGTTGTGTTAACTGAAAAGAAAGATAACTTTTTTTCCCCAGTTTTTCTAGCAATTCTCTCCTGTTTTAGTGTCTTTCGTGTCCTGCACTGTTTATCATAGGGCTATCCATGAACCAATCCTGCTCGACGGAGGACAGAAGGTGCTAAATAATCATATCACGGTGTGATGTCCCCCTCTCACTGGAGGACAGTGGGTCTGACTCGATTCCAACCACATAGACTGAGAGTGAGTGATGAGAAGGATATATGTCCCAAGGAAGGGAGAAGAGGTGATGAGCAGGCCAAACAATAGATGTTCACTGCAGGAGACTTTGCAAAAGAGGTAACCAGCTTCCTTCCTCCCTCCCTCCCTTCCTCCCTTCCTTCCTTCCTTCCTTTTCTTTTCCTCCTTAAACTATGTTTTGAGACACTTTTAACAGGCCCAGTGCTTGGCACTGGGCCTTTATTTGCAACTCCAGAAAAGTTTACAAGCAAAA
>CAUYPK010127186.1:0-19809 GCA_963574355.1 Loris lydekkerianus | reverse complement strand
GACCACCCTCTTCTGGCCTGAAAAGTTTCAGCAGAGAGATCTTCAGGTATTCTAATGTTCTTCCCTTTGAAGGTAATAGTTTTCTTTCGCCTGGCTGCTTTGAGAATTTTCTCCTTCATATTAACTTTAGTAAAGTTTATTCTGATATTCCTGGGGGATGTCTTATTGGGGTTGAGTTGTGCTGGGGTTAAGAATCTTTCTTCTATCGGAATTTCAGATTCTCTAGGCATGTCTGGAAAATTCTTTTTCAGAATTTCATGCAGAAGGGCCTCTGTTCCCAGTGAGGCCACTTCATCAGTTTCAGGAATTCCTGAGTCAGATATTTGCCTTCATTGAGTTATCCCAGAGCTCTCTGAGAGAATGATCCATTTTTGCTCTCCATTTCTCTTTCTCTTTGAGAGTTTGGAAGCGTTCAAAGGCTTTATCTTCAATGTCAGAATTCCTTTCTTCTGCTTGCTCCATTCTGTTGCTGAGGGATTCTACTGTATTTTTCATATCTTTGAGGGCTACAAATTCTTGCTTTAGTGTGTCTAAGTCTTTGGTGGTTTTGTCTTTAAATTTGTTAAATTCTTGTGACAACTTTTGAATTTCTCCTCGGATTCCTAATTCCATTTTATTAATCTTGTCTGCAATCCAAATTCTGAATTTGATTTCTGACATGTCAGCCAGCTGTTTATGAATGGGATCTTCAATTACTCCGCTATTTCTTTCCTTGGGGAGGTTTATCTATCCTGGTTATTTATGTTACCAGAGTTTTTCCACTGATTCCGCCCCATGGTTGTTTTAGTCCCTTTCATTTTTCCCCTGGGTCTTTGTTGAGGGCCGGTACAGCATTGTGGCCTGAGAGACTGGGGCCCTGTCTGGTGTGGTGGGGCTAAGTGGATCTGTCTTATTTTCAGCTGGTTTCTGTTTGACCCTAGTAAAGCACTTACTCTAGGTTGAAGTCTCAGCTCTTTGAGTTGGCCCTGCCCTGGAAGCTTTCCAGGTCTGTGAGTTGCTTCAGGCAAATCCTTTTCTCACAGGTGACCTCCTCTGGTTGCCCAGGGTGACAGGGTGTGTGGCTTTAGCCACCTCAGGGAACTGCTACTCTTATGTAAGTCTCTCCCACCCTCATTCCCGTGCCCCAGAGTCAGCACTGACCAGCTGCAGATCGGGCACTATCCACGCCCCTTCAAGTCTCCCAAGAATCTGGACTCCCAGGAGACAGGTCTCCAGATCTCAAGGTGAGGTTGGAGGGGAGTGCTGGAAGCCCAGAGCCGCTGGCAGCAAGCACACTTAGTTCCCCTCAGTTTTTTGCCTGGCCACACCGCGGCCGCTGCGGCCTCCAGATTTCAGAGAGGGGGTGGGGGGTGGAGCGCTGGGAGCCCAGAGCTTCTGGCAGCGAGCACACTCATTTCCACTCAGCTTTTTGCCCGGCCACACCGCATCTTTGTTTAGTTTCTGTTTAGAGGATCTGCCCAGTTCTATCAGAGGGGTGTTATAGTCCCTATTATGGTGTCATGTTGCATCATATTGCTCAGACACATTAAGATCTGTTTCATAAATCTGGGAAAATTTACATTGGGTGCATAAATATTTAAAGTTGAAGTATCTTTTTGCTTAATTGTTCCTTTGAGTAGTATAAAGTGTTCATAATTGTCTTTCTTAATTTCAGTTGCTCATATCTTGGAATATGTTTGTAACCCCTTTTTCTTCTGATCTCCATTTGCTTGAAATACGATTTTCTATCCCTTAAACTGAGTCTTGATTTGACCTTCAAGGCTAGGTGTGTCTCCTGAAGGTAGCATATGGATGGCTTGTAATTTTTTATCTAGTCATTCAGCCTGTGCCTCTTCAGTGATGAATTCAGTCCATTGACATTTATTGGGAATTCATAAGTGTGGTGGAGTTCAATTCATTTTATTTTGTAAAATTCCATTTTGTAATTTTATCCATTGCAACATCGTGGAAGGTATGTTTTGACTTTTGGCTTCTGGATGTTTACTTTGCTGGTGGTCCATTGGGGTGTTCAGTGTTAAGAATAGGTCTAAGTATTTCCTGTAGAGATGGTCTTGTGCTGAATTTCCTCAGTGCTTGTATATCCACAAAAAGTCTGATTTCTCCATCAATTTTGAAGATTAGTTTTGCAGGATACAGAATTCTGGTCTGAAAATTATTTTGTTTAGAATGTTGAATGTGGATGACCTTGCTTTTCAGCTTGGAAGTTTTCAATTGAAAAGTCTGCTGTCATCCTAATGGCTCTGCCTCTGTAGGTCAGTTGGCACTTACTCCTGGCTGATTGCAGAATTTTTCTTTCATCTTGACTTTGGACAGGTTCATTACAATGTGTCTTGGAGAGGCTATGTTTGAGTTGAGATGACCCAGAATTTAATATCCATCTGAAAGGAGTATGTCGGGTTCTTTAGTAAAACTTGGGAAGTTTTACATTATGATGGTCTCAATAGGGCTTCATTCCTTTGGGACAATCTTCTTCCCCTTCAGCAATCCCTATTATTTGTATATTTGAATGCTTCATGGCATCTTTTAGTTCTTTAAGCACCTGTTCTTTCTTGCTCTTCTTTTCTGCTTCTTTAACTACCTTGGTTAACTCAAAAACTTTATCTTCCAGCTCTAAGTTTCTTTCTTCTCCATGGTCTAACTTTTTTTTTTTTTTTTTTTTTTATTTTCTGTCTTGGGCTGGGGTCTTAACCCGCTATCTCCAGTATATGGGGCCGGTGCCCTACTCCTTTGAGCCACAGGCACTGCCCTTAACCTATTTTTTATACTTTCTACTACATCTTTACATTCCCTGATTGTCTCCTTCATTTAATCAAGCTTTGCTGTATCCTTTCTATATTCTACATACCTCTCACCCAACTTTGATTCTGTCTTTATGTTTTCTCATTCATTCCTTTTGTTGTCTTTATCATCCATATTTTAAATTCCCTTTCTGTCATGTCCATTACTTCTTTACAGGTGGAGTCTTCTACAGTAGCTGCCTCATTGTCCCTTGAAAGATTTCCTCTGTTTTTGTTTTTCACGGTGCCTGAATTATTCTGTTGGTTCCTCTTCATATGTTCTTTCTTCTTGTTCACCTCCTTGTCCTCCTTTTTACTTCTCACTGCCTTCTGTGTCCTTGCTCTTGATTATAGTATGTTGCAATGTGTCATTGAGACTCCAGGTGGTGCTGTGAATTTTGTAGGACATAGAGAGCACAACCAGTGACTTCTTTGGATCTTATTCCAAACTTAGTTGCCTTTGGTGATTGCCTAATTGTTTTCCTCAGCACTCAGACCCTGGTGGGATGGGATCTTAAAGTTCACAAGGATACTTCAGGTGCAGGTCTCATAGTGCCCCTTGAGTCCAGTTTCTGTGGGGTGCAATAGTCACTCAGCCTGTTCCAAGAGTGAAGTTCTGATCTCAGTAGGTAGAATTAAGATGGCCATGCTTTAGGCCCGTGCTAAAACCTACTCATGACCTTCCCACAATGGCAGATCCCTGGTCGCCTAGACCTTCTCAGTATGGCAGCCACCAAACCTATGGCAAATCCATTCCAACCATCATTCAAATATGACTTATGTATAATGTCCAAGTCTGCCCACTCTTCCAAACTTTCCACTCAGTGTGCAGCTTCCCCCAACAACTGAAATGTCAGGAAAGACTTCCTCCCTTCCTGGACCTCTGTGGACAACCAGCAAATCCCAGACAGTCACAATCACTTGCCTAATTCCTTCATTAGATTTCCACCGCTCTGGATCATATGTTGTATCCAGCTCACCACCTCCTCACTGTGCTCCCTGAGCTATTACTCTGAGTAAGATCCCCATGTCAGATATGGCTGGGTTCACTCTTTTTCCCCAGTCATTCTTGGAGAGCTCAGCTGAGTGATTCTTCTGGTCTGCCATCTTGTTCCTCCCTACTAATAGTAGTTTTTTTTTTTTTTTTTTTTTTCCTCTCTTACACACAATGGAAATCCTTCAGCCACAGGGTCCAGTCTACAGTATCTTATAAATATATTTTGGTCACTCTTTTTTTTTTTTTTAACATATTATAACACTTTTTTTAAAAAATTAGATTAATGTGAGGTACTTAGATTAGGTTACATACTTGCCTATGTAAGGTTAAAGTCTTAGTTGCAGGTATGTCCTTCACCCCAGAATGTGCAATATACCTATGCAATGTAGCCATTGGGTTGGAACTTACCTTAACCCCTGCCCCCTGTCTGATATGAGTGGAAATGCAAACTGGTACTATAGCCTGTATAAAAAGAAGTATAGTCTTCATATTTTTACATCAGAAAACCTAAGCCATTTCCTTTATTTTCATAAAGAAACAATGAAAATTAAGTATTGTAATTTGGATGACCTAACACTGGGGCATCTACAATACTTTTCCAAATTTCTTCCAAGGTTAACTGATTTTGCTCTGTTCATTCGAGGAGGTCTTACCTTGTTTTAAAATATTACATAACAGTTGAGTTTTTAATAAGAAGTTTGGAATACAATTTCTGTAGCATCCTACTAACCCTAAAAATCCTATCAGTTGTTTCTTAGTTTTAGGAGCAGCGATGGCTGATATTCCTTTTTTTCTACCAGATTGATAGAAAATATTTTCTTTTATATTAGGTAACCTAAATATCTCATTTGCTTTGGTCAAAGCTGAAGTTTTTCTTTTGAGACCTTCAGTTCCTTTAGAACTAATTATAATGAATGCATTCCTGCTTATTCTCTGTGCAGAAAATTAAATTTTCAATGTATTATTCCAAGATAAACTTCTCAGGGAAGTTAACATCTAGAATGTCTTTTTTTAGTATTTGTGAAAAGTAAGTTAGTCTCTTAGTATATCCCTGAGGCATGACTGCCCATAAGTATCATCTGTCTTCAGGTGAAAATCTTCACCTATCTTTATCCACAAAAATACTAAGGAACACATTATATAGGACTATTATAGTAAAGAATTCAACTTTCAGTTAGCAGGAAAATCAATAATGTTTGATGATTTGGTACTACTGTATATCAAGGAATATATATGTTATTAATTTCTTTTAGATCCTATACAAACATCTATACTCTACCATTTAGTTTTCTCATAGGGAGTATTGGAGTACTTATTTGGATCTTATTTGTTGTTCCTCTCTGTTTAATTTCCATTTGATTTTCTTCCTTGGTTAAGATACAATACATTTTATTAGCAAAATTAAGTAGATCATGAGTTTGAGAAGTAGCTCAAATGATGTGCCTATCTTTATAGTACATGTAATTGCCAATCCTTTGTCTAATCTGATTATAAAGTTAGTTACAAAGAGTGCAATTTCGGTGATTAATATTACTTTCTTCTGATAGGCCTGAATATTGTTTAAATGTTGTCTTTTTAATACTGTATAATATGACATTACAGGCTCATCAATAATTTTGGCATTACAATCAACTACTTTTAGAAAACTAAGGAGATGCCATTCAGTAAATCTTCATTAAATCTTCAGGAATACTAAAGTCATATTCACAACCTGCTTCAGAAAATTTATGGAAACCCTCTAAATGATTCTTCCAGTTTGCTTTGCTATCCAATATTTGGCTTTGGTTTATGACACTAACATGTGAACCAGTTAATATAAATCAGAGTTTATAGGGTCATAAATTCCAATATTTTCTTTAAATTCCCTGGCCAATATGACAGAGCCCTGAGAAGTATCTAGGAATTCTTTAAGTATGCATTTAAGTTTTATTCTTGATCATGGTTGATAAACCAAGACAAATTCTCCTCTATTGGATACAGGCAGTTCCTGAAATGGAGCAAGAACATCAACAGAAGTAGGAAGAGGAAAGGGAAATAAGTCTGGACAGACCAGTTCAGTCAAAAAATAAGGAGCAGAAAATTTTCACCACTCTTTTCTAATTCAGAACTTTTAGACAATCCTGTTTTCCTCTTGCAAAGAAATCACTTTATCAAAACCTCTTCTAAAAGCTTCTAAGTACCATTAAAAATAACTCTTCCAATTGTTTTATTTTATTTTAGAGCCATCTTTTTCTAATTGAGCATACAAATAAATTATTTGAAGTATTTCAAAAGTGTCCCATTTTGGCCCTTGAAATTCAAGATTATTGCTAGTTTTAAGAGACTATGTTCCTAAATATTTATATGAAAGGTGCTGTAAGTATTAAACCAGTGTTTCCAATGGTGTATCTCTCCTTTAAAGAGGAAGACTTGATTTTTAGAGATCTGGTTGCACATAATTTAGATTTTCCTTCCTGAATGACCAAACACTCGTAGTAAGTGTTTGAGATCAGAGGATTGTCCTGTTTGAGGGAATAGCAACTCAAGGTGTCACCCATAAATTGTGTCTCAGTGTTCTCAAGAAATTTGGGTGGTGAAGCCACCAGGTGATCCACCTTTATGTACCCACAAGGTTCAATGTTTCTTGCACATTATTCTCAATGAATTCTCTGTATGACCAAGAGCAATAAAGTCTGACAGGCTCTCAAGACTAACCTGCCTTTCAGTTGGGAGAAAGAAGCATCTCTTGACTTTAGGATTTATTTCATCCTCATGGAGCCTTTTACTATATTGGTCAATAAAAAAAAAAGATTTAGATTTATCAATTGAACCAAGCTTCATAATCTTTCGAGTTTTAAAGGTTAGAAGTTTTAAGCCACAAAGATTCACTTCTTCTTTTCAGAGATAAACTGTTTTCCCCCAACCAAAAATTCAAACAAGAGAAAGTTTATAAAAACTCTAATGAGTAGTTCCAAACAAACTGTAACCTCAGAAAAAAGTGAAAATTACAAATCCATGAATAGTATAATTTTCTGAGAATAAAAAATGTAACCTCTATCTTGTACTAGTGCTTCAATTCTAAACTCATTTGGTAGGAATGTGAGTAGCTTGAATAAAGTCTGAATTCTCAACAAAGCCTGTAAAGATTCAGACTGAGATGGACCTTATCACATATCCCCCTTGACTCTGGCAAGATCACAAAAAAACAAACTCCCTTCATGCTAGTACAAGGGCTCAGGTCATGGGCGAAATATTGGAGATCACTGGAGGTCCACTTAGGTCCCTTTGTTAGACACCAGAATGTCAATCATAAATAATGAGATTTAGAAAATATTATAAAGTATATTGCAAACTTGGAGTATGGCCACCTGGGAAATTATCAGCTGCAAAAGAATGGGAGCAATGTTTCTAAAGTGCAGAAGTTATGATTTCACTTATGTAGGTAAAGACAGAAAAATTCCATCAGGATATAACACTATCATTAATTGAAGAGAATCTATACTGTGTTATGCTTTCAAATTTCCCTTGCATTGATCTGAATCTAAAATCATATTACTTTCCCCAGCCTCCTATCCCTACTAGTCTCAGCTTACTCAGTCTAATAGTCATATATCAAAGCATGAATCTTGGAATCTCCCTGAATTATGATAGATGATGCTGAACCAAACCTCAAAATATGATAACATGACAACTTGGTTTCTAGAACTAGAGAACAATTTTGTGCTCACCTTCTGCAACACCCTTATGATATTATTCACTCTTACCCTACAATCATTCAGCTTTACCTTTTAAAACTGAAGAGTTTTTTTAGTTTATTCACCTACAGAAGTCCACTATTTATTACCTTCACATCTCCTTTCTCTACACTTTCTCCAGATAACTTGTGTTTCTTAACTAAATAAAACAAACACTGATAATCAAATGAAATATTTGATGAGGTTAGACATGTTATGAGAATGCTAATGAGGAGATAAATAATAGTCCAGCAAATAGAATTTGATTAAAATGTGGTAGCATTGTTCAATGATATATCTTAGAAGCATTGTGTATAACAGTTAGCACGAAAATTAAGGGGTAAAGAAATAAAAGTTTCTGAAATTCATATATAAATGTCAAATAAAGTCAACCTAATCTAGTCCCTTTCTTCTTTCCTATTTTACAACATTTTCATTTACCATGACACAATGGACATCAGGTTAAAATAATTGATTCTGGTTAGCCTGGATTGAAAGGTAATCCCAATACTATAGTCTTACACAGCAGTAGCAGGTAGTTGAATAGGAGACTTCAAAAAAGCTTTAACAGAAAGATTTTATGAAGTTTTTTTTCTTATTCAAGACTTGTAAGTGTAAATATTCAAAAATGATAGTTGTTATTAAGATATAAAAGGCTCCATTTTATATGATTTTACTATTTTAACTCTTATGTATTACTTTCTAAAACTAACATAACTGGCAGAGATAGAAATGAGAAGAAAAATGAGAAATAATTTTATGAGATATAGTTAAATAAAATAATATAATAATTGGAAAATATAGAATTTTTCAAAAGATAAGGCCACATTTGCCCATACCAAATGAACATCAATTTGAAAAAGAAAAGTAAAATCTTGACTTGACAAAATAGAAGATCCTATGCATCATATTTTGATGCATAATGAATGGAACCTCTCTCAACTAGCAAATAAGAAAATAGAAATAGTAATAACAATAGATGATGATGCACACTTTTATGCATTTGTCCCTATAAAAGTGCAGTGTCTATTCAGCTTTTCCATCTCTTGGTGATGCACATTGCTCTAAATATCACAACTATACCATTCACTAGCCCATCAGATAGGCCTGTTTCACATTGATTTCCTTTAAGACCTTGTTTCCTGATAAAAATCTAATTGCAAAATACAGCTGACCCTAAATAATTAAGGCAACAATAATAGCCACCCTTTTAAATAATTCCACAGCATTTTCAATAGGATAAAATGGATACTAAAATGAAGTCTAACATTTCTTAGCATAAAACCCAAATTTATGGAACTCCTTATGTTCTGACCCTAACCAGCCACTCTATTTTCATCTTCCACTCTCTGTCTTAAAATCATAATTCAAGGTATACTTCTTTTTGCTCCTAAAACAGAACTCTCCAGAATTTTGATCATCATTATCCCACCTCTTATGATGACCTCCTTCTATAGCTAGCCATCAAGATCATATATCTTTCAATATCTTTCAATATTTGACTCAAATGCTATCCACTCCATAAAGACTTCCCTAATTATGTTAATGTAAACAGTGCTCAACTATTTGTGAACTACGAGAGCATTTTGCATAATCATTCATATGTAGAGTTTATGTACATCCTCATTGTCTTAGGCCAGGTATGGTTTATGTCTTTTTTACTGATAGACTTATTAATAGTGCCCCTTTCACTCTCAAAAGCATTCTAGTTTAGACAATATCTTATATGACTATTAGACCTACACTGAAATGGTATTCATCATATTCAGTTTCATTTGTAGATTTCTTGGTACATTCTTTATTCCTCATACTATGTTGTAACTGTCTGTGAGAACAGAAATCATGACATTCGATATACGTCTACATATATGAATACAAAATGAAATTGACTTTCAAATGGTTTGATATATATCTATTGAGCTATTAAATGGTAGAATATCTGATATTTTCATTGATGAAGTCTTAAATTAAAATATTCAAAGCCTTTTCCTTTGAAGGCCAAAGATTATTCATTATTAAATTGATTGTGATTATTAAAAATCTTCAGAATTTTAATTGTAAGTAATTGCAGATCCAAAATAATTTATACACTGTTTCAAGGTTGGATTAGAGTGTTAATTAGGACCTTTTGAGTACTCATATTTGATGATCATAAGAAATCTCGAAGTGATACATTTTCCTCAAGCTCTAATTTGGCTTTATAATTTTAGCTGATCCAGGTTATACACCTGAAGTAACCCTGTGTGTTTTTTACAGAAATAGAATTGTACCATGAGAAATTCCAGGAGCAGAGCCCCTTCTGTCCAATACATGTTATAGTTAGGATACAATAGAATGGTTTTTGTAAGATAAACAAATTTAACAACTAGCTTTTAATGTTCTCCCAAATTATTAATATATTCATTCCTCCTACCTAAGAGAAGCTTGAAAAAGTTTTCTTTGTTAAAATAAATTAACCAAAATAAAGTCTTAT
This sequence comes from Loris lydekkerianus, assembly GCA_963574355.1. Taxonomy (NCBI): domain Eukaryota; kingdom Metazoa; phylum Chordata; class Mammalia; order Primates; family Lorisidae; genus Loris; species Loris lydekkerianus. The sequence continues at coordinate 9,849 of CAUYPK010127186.1, read as the reverse complement.
TAACTTTGATAGGAAAAAGTTATCCACACAAGCATCACCACTGATTTTCAATTTTGGAAAAGCAAATCTTAAATCAAATTCTAGCACTAGTTCTCAAAGAACCCTAAATTACCCGGGAATAGCTAAACAGATACAATTCTTCACACGGGACTTGGCAATAAACAGTTCAAAGGAATTTTTAGATCTCTTTTGTTCCAGTTTCTAAGTTTGTAATGTGAAGGACATAGGGAAAATAAGGGTAAAATCAATTAATGTCATTTACTAAGATCAGGTTTGGTTTCTTTCCATTTTCTTCTTCGTGAGTTTTTTTTTTTTAATTAGAACAATAATTACACATATTTATGGAGTGCAACATCATGGATCATGGATGATTCTGGAGGACATTATGTTAAATGAACTAAGTCAGTCACAAAAATATAAACATAATATGAGGCTGGTAAGGATGGGAGGAGGGAAGATGAAGAGAGGGTGATCAATGGGTGCAATGTTACAGTTATAGAGGAGGAATAAAAACTAGTGTCCATTGCACAGTAGGGGGATTATAGTTAATGATAATGTATTGCATATTCCAAAAAATATAGTAAAGGGAATTTTGAATTCTCTTTCTTTTTAATATGGCAATTCCTATAGCAAGTAGAGATCATAAAGCTCTACATTTTTTTGCCTTCATCATTTATTTTACCTTTCTTTTCATCAATTCAGTGAGTCGCTGTTTGATAATAGTGTCAAATTAGTAGAAAACCTGAGATATAGTAATTTGACAATGATATAACTGTCACAGTGTGTCTACTTTCAGAATGTACCATGCATAATTAGAATTAAATATCTACCTCTTAGCATTTCCCTGGGGTTCACCCAACTCTGAAAATTCAGGTTGTTAAAGCATATCACTTAGTAATGATTTCCCAGGCCTCCAGAAGCCAGTGAAGCACACATTAAAGGTGATATCTGCTGCCAAAATTTTAATGTGCACAATTTGAAAATATCCACTTTGACACACAGAACAATATCATTTGAAAAGCTCATTTGCTTGAAGTTTTATTTTGCAGCCATTAAAAAATACATTATCTCCTTAGATTAATGCCCTATGATCATTCCCATACCTATTAAGTAATATTAATTGTATAAAGATTTGGAAAACATATGAATCATTAAAGCAGAAATTGGATATGCAATAGCCTAGAAGAACTCATGTTACCACTTCTGTGGCCAGTTTAACACCTCAGTACAAACATTTTTAACTAAGTCATGACCCAGGTATAGTTACTTCCTTTGGAGGCATAAAGGGACTATAGAAGATAAGAAGGATATATAATAGGCTAAGCATATTTTAAGTATTCACATTAGCTATTAGTCATGTTTTATTCAACTTGGTTACATACACTCTAATAGATACTATTTGTAGAAGTAATCCTTACAGATAGTATGTTGTTTTCTAGCCAGTTGATAGAATAAAAAATTAGTTGGTCTCTATCCAGACCAAAACACCCTACTAATTCTGGAATTTCATGATCTTAAATTCATATTACCTTTGACACAAATATACATGTGTAATATTATTTACTATAAGTTGAAGGTATGTTAAATGTCTACCAAAGATGGGTTAGTAGTATTGGTGGCCATCAGGGATAGCTTTACTTATATGAAGATCTATGGGAAAGGCATAAGGGCAAAAAATAATCTTTTGAACTCAATTTATTCAGTGCTAAAATTATCCATGATTTTAATGCATTAAAATTATTAATTTGGAAGCCCGATTTATGGTATAAATATTTCATGTGATGAGAGGCACACTTGGCTCACAAAAACAATATGATTCAATAGGGAAAATGCTGGTGCTAATTTGGTAAGAAACAAAGTGAATGGATTTTGATAATGAGGGTATATCAGAAAAGATAATGTATTGAAATTCTTTACATTCATATATTCTATATCAGCTATAACAAGACTACTTTGGGGAAAATGGACTTGAGGGGTATGATTATGGAGGAGGACTTGTGGTATATCTCCTCTGCTGCCCCCTAGTATTAATCAGATATGTCAGATATATCTTGTCTCTCTTTTGCATTTATACTTTTATATAAATATATAGAGATTTTTTTATAAGTTTATGCATGTAATAAGAAAATCATTATTTCAAATTATGACATTATAAACTAGAAGTAGAAAAGAAGAGCTGTAGAATTGGACATTTTTAAAGATCCTTGTTTTACACACAAGGAAAAGGTAATGAAACTTAACAACTGACAAGTTTAAGTTTAGTTCTAGTATTTGCAAATCAATTCAATGATTTTGTTTTGAAACTGCTTTCTTATATTTTTATTGTTGGGGATTCACTAATTAGTAAAAAGAATAAGGTTACACTGATTGCATTTGTTAGGTAAAGTCTCTCTTACAATTGTGTCCTGCCCCCAAAGGTGTATCACACCCTTTCTCTTCCTCCCCCCACCCCTTTCTCTGCTCTCCCATTTCCCCATCCCCACTCTCTGCTCTCCTATTTCCCCAACCCCCACTGTGTACTAGGTCATTAATTTTCCTCACATAAGAATTGAAAACAAAGGGTTCTTGCTTCTTCTTTCTTGTGATGCTTTACTAAGAAGAATGTGTTCCACTTCCATCCAGGTTTCTACAAAAGATGTAAAGTCTCCATTTTTTGATGGCTGAATAGTATTCTGTGGTATACATATACCACAGCTTGTTAATCCATTCCTGGGTTGGTTGGATTTAAACTTTCCATATTTCCGTAATTGTAAATTGAGCTTTGATTTTTTTTTTTTCCTTCTGGGTAGATGCCCAGTAATGGGATTGCAGAATCAAATGGGAGGTCTGGTTTGAGTTCTTTGAGTGTTCTACATACTTCCTTTTGAATATGTTGTATTAGTTTGCAGTCCCACCAGCAGTGTAAAGTGTTCCCTTTTCTCCACATCCATGCCAGCATCTGCGGTTTTGAGATTTTGTGATGTGGGCCATTCTTGCTGGGGTTAGATGATACCTCAGGGTGATTTTGATTTGAATTTCTTCAATAATTAGGGACAATGAGAATTTTTTCATGTTTGTTATCCACTCATCTGTCTTCTTTAGGAAAGGTCCTATTCATCTCTCTTACCCAGTGGATATAAGGAATTGTTGGCTCTTTTTGTGTTGATTAATTTGAATTCTCTATAGATCCTAGTTATCAAGCTTTTGTCTGATTCAAAATATGCAAATATCCTTTCCCAGTGCATAGGTTGTCTATTTGCTTTGGTTGTTATCTCCTCAGATGTACAGAAACTATTCAGTTTAATTAAGTCCCATTTGCATATTTTGTTGATATTGCAATTGCCATGGAACTCTTACTCATAAAGTCTTTTCCTAGGACGATATCTTCAAGTGTTTTTCCCATGCTTTCTTTGAGGATTTTTATAGTTCCATGCCTTAGGTTTAGGTCTTTTGTCCATCTATAATTAATTTTAGTGAGTGGATAAAGGTGCTGGTCCAATTTTAATCTTTTACATATGAAGACCCAGTTTTCCCAGCATCATATATTGAATAGGGATTCATTCTTCCAGTGTATGACTTTGTGTGGTTTACCAAAGGTTAGGTAGCTTTAAGATGTTAGTTTCATCTCCTGGTTTTATACTCAGTTCCAGATGTCTATGTCTTTATTTTGTGCCAATACCATGCTGTTTTGATCATCATTATGGCCTTGTAGTAAAGCACAAAGTCCAGTAGGCTGATGGTGGTTTCATACAAAATGAAAAATTATTTCTTCCAAGTGTTGAAGGTATGATGTTGGCATTTTAATAGGTATTACATTGAATCTGTAAATTGCTCTAGGAAGCATAGACTTTTTACCAATGTTGATTCTTCCCAGCCATGAACATGGTATGTTCTTCCATTTGTTAATATCCTCTGCTATTTATTTTCTTAGGGTTTCATGATTTTCTATAAAGAGGTTCTTCACCTCTTTTGTTAGGTATATTCCTAGGTATTTCATTTTCTTTGAAGCTACTATGAAGGGGATTATGTCCTTAATGAGCTTCTCATCTCAGCTGTTCTTGGCATACACAAAGGGCAAGGATTTATGGACATTAATTTTGTGTCCTGAGACATCACTGTATTTTTTATCATTTCCTGAAGTCTTGGGGTTGAGTCTTTGGGGTTCTCTAAGTATAAGATCATATTGCCAGCAAAGAGGGAGAGTTTGACCTCCTCTGCTCTGGTTGGGATGCCTTTTATTTCCTTCTCTTGTCTCATTTTATTGGCTAGAAATTCCATCACTGAGTTCAATAATAGTGGTTCCAGTTCTAAGTGGAAAAGTTTTCAGTTTTACTCCATTCAGTAAAATATTAACTGTGGGGTTGTCATAGATGGCTTCAATCAGTTCAAGAAATGTGCCACCTATGCTTATATTCTTCAGTGTTCTGAAAAGATGCTGAATTCTGCATCTATTGAGAGGATCTTATGGTCTTTGTGTTTGCTTGTGTTGATATGGTGAATTATGTTTATGGATTTGTGTATGTTAAACCAGACTTAGATCACTGGAATAAAACCTGCTTGATCATGAGGTATTAAGTGTTTGATGAGAAGCTGTGGGCTATAGGCTAGGACTTGGTTGAGAATTTTTGTATCTATATTCATTGTTGAAATTGTTCTGAAATTTCCCTTTTAGGTTGGGTCTTTACCTAACTTTTTGTTTTGGTATCAGGGTGATGTTTGTTTCATAGAGTGTGCTGGGAAAGATTCCTCCCTCCTCAATTTTTTGGAATAATTGTTCAGTATGGGAATAAGCTATTCTTTGGAGGTTTGATATAATTCTGGTGTGACAATGATACATTTCAAAACTATTAATGATAGAGTATAAATGTCTTGCCTCAGCAAATAAATGGTTATGTTAATCAGTTAGATGCAAATATTCCACATTGTATATCATATCAACACATAGTACCCAATAAATGCATTTGTGAACACAGTTAAGATTTAATAAAAAAATTTAAAAAACAGAATTCTGGTATGAAGCCATCCACACCAGGGCATTATTTTTGTTGGGATTTTTTTTTGTTGTTTCTTTGATCTCAGTGCTTAAAATTGGTCTTTTCAGGAGATCTGTTTCTTCCTGGATAAGTCAAGGGAGAGAGTGTGATTCCAAATATTGATCCATTTCCTTCACATTGTCAAATTTCTGGACCTAGAGTTTCTTGTTGTATTAAAAGATAATCTCTTATATCTCTGTGGCATCTGTTGTTATTCCCCCTTTATCATTTCTAATTGAGGTTACTAGAGATTTTAGTTTTATATTTCTTGTTAGTCTTGTCAAAGGTCTATTTTATTTATTTTTTTCAAAAACCCAACTTCTTGTTTTGTTAATTTTCTGAATAATGCTTTGTTTTCAATTTCATTAAACTCTGACTTAATTTTGGATATTTCTTTTCTTCTTCTGGGTTTAGGATTGGATTGTTTTTCTTTTCCAATTCCATAAGATAGCTTGTGATTTTTTTGATGCATTCTCTTTGTTTTTTGGATGTAGACATCTAAAGCAATAAATTTTTCTCTCATGACTGCTTTTGCTATATCCCACTGATTTTGGTAGCTTCTGTCTTCATTGTTGTTTTCCTAAAGGAAGTTCATCATTTTCTCTTTTATCACCTCCTGAACCAAACTATCCTTCAGCATACTGTTGTTCAATTTCCATACCTTTGTGTGGGGTTGAACTTTTTTACTGGAGTTGAGTTCCACCTTGGTCTGAGAAGATATAAGGTAAAATTTTAATTCTTTTGATTTTGTTGAGGTTTTATTTGTGTCCTCGGATATGATCTACTTTGGAGAATGTTCCATGGGCCAGTGAGATGAACATATATTCTTCAGCTTTGGGATGCAGTGTTCTATATATGTCTATCAAGTACAGTTGTTCTAGGATCATGTTTAAGTCCCTTGCATCTTTGTTTAGTTTTTCTTAAGAGGATCTGTCTATCTCTGTATGATGAGTGTTAAAGTCCCATGTTATTATGATGTTATGGGGTATCATATGACTCAGACCAATGAAGGTCTGTTTCAAGAATCTGAGAGAATTTAAGTTTGGTACATAAATATTTAGAATTGAAATGTCTTCTTGTTGTATTTTTCCCTTGATCAATATGAAGTGTTCATCTTTGTCTTTTTTTACTTTACTTGGTTTAAACACACTTGTATCTGAGAGTAAGATTACAACCATTCTTTTCTGAATTTCATTTGCTTGAAAAATTGTCTTTCATCCCTTAACTCTGAGTTTTAGTCTTTTGAGGCTAGGTGTGTTTCCTCCAGGCAACAAATAGATGGCTTATGGTTTTTTATTTAGTCATCCAGCCTAGGTCTCTTCAGTGAGGAATTTGAACCATTAACATTTATTGAGATAATTGATAAGTGTGGTAGAGTTCAACTCATCTTAATTTGTAAAAGTCCATTGCTTAGTTTTATCTTTTGCATCATGATGGAAGCCAGGTTTTGTCCTTTAGTTTTTAGGTGTTTAGTTTGCTGGTGGTCCAGTGTGTAGAATAGGTCTAAGTATTCCCTGTAGAGCTAGTCTTGTTGTGGCAAACTTCCTCAATGTTTATATGACAGTAAAAGATTTGGTTTCTCTGTTAATTTTAAAGCTTGGAATAGCAGGATACAGAATTCTGGGCTGAAAATTGTTTTGTTTAAATAGATTAACGATAGATAACCATTGTTTTCTGGCTTGAAAAGTTTTATTTGAGAAGACCATAGTCACCCTGATGGATTTGCCTCTTTAGGTAAATTAGCGCCTACTCCCAGCAGCTTGCAGAATCTTCTCTTTTGTCTTAACTTTGGAAAGGTTCAAGACAATGTGTCTTGGAGATCAATTTGAGTTAGATGACCTGGGGTCTGATATCCCTCTGAAAGTAGCATGTCAGAATTATTGGTGATGTTTGGAAAATTTTTATTTATGATATTCTCTAATAGGGCTTCCATGCCTCCAGGGTGTTCTTCTTCCCCTTACAGGATACCTACAACTTGTATGTTTGAATGCATCATGAAGTACCGTAATTCTGTCAATGAATGTTCTGCTTTCTCTCTACCATCTAACTGCCTGAGTTAGCTGAAGAGCTTTATCCTCTGCCTCTGAGATTCTTTCTTCTGCATGGTCTAGTCTGTATTGATACTTTCTACTGCATCTTTAAGTTTCCTGATCGACTGCTTCAATTCTTTAAACTCTGCTATTTTCTTTCTATATTCTTCATATTGTCCATCTGTTATTTGATTCTCTTTTTGAATTTCATTTTCATTATTATCCACTTTCTCAGTAATTTCCTTCATTGTTTTTACCTATTTTATTTTATTTTATTTTATTTTATTTTATTTTGGAGACAGAGTCTCACTATGTAGCTCTGGGTAGAGTGTTATGGTGTCACAGCTCACAGCAACCTCAAACTCTTGGCCTTAAGCAATTATCTTGCTTCAGCCTCTTAAGTAGCTGGGACTACAGGCACCTACTACAATGCCAGACTATTTTCTTGTTGCAGTTGTCATTGTTTTTTAGCTGGCCCAGGCTAGGTTTGAACCACCAGCCTCGGTCCATGTGGCTAGCGCCATAACCACTGTGATACAGGTGCTGAGCCACCATCCATATTTTAAGTCACCCTTCTGTCATTTCTAACATTTCCTTATATGTGGAATCTTCTGCAGTAGCTACCTCATGACTGACTGATGGGGGTGCACTGGTCTGGTTTTTCATGTTGCCAGGATTTTTCTGCTGTTTTGTCCCCATGAGTGTTTTCTTTTTGTCTGTTTCCTTTTCCTACTCTTTCTTTTCACCATCTCTTCTTCTTTAAGTTACCATGCCTCTGACCTAAGGTATTGAAGTGTCCTTTTTGTAATGGACTAAAAGGACGCGAGGTGTGAAGAGCAAGAAGAGATTAAAGATGAATAAAAAGAGAGAGAAGAGAAAGGGAACAGGGGAGTAAATGGAAAGGTTGACAAAAAGAATTGAGGAACCAAAAGAGAGAGGTAGGAATAACAGCGGTGTACAGTAGGGTACTTTGACCCACACCCACAAATCCCTACATTGTGGGAGCTGCATTGGGTAGGTCCCTTGATGCCAGTCTTGGCAGACACAGGACATTATCTTCATCAGATACAGAAGAAAAACAAAAATACTCTAAGTCAAGCAAAAACAAACAAACAAAAATCCTTAAGTGATAAAGTTGGGAGAAAAAACAAATATCAGAGCCAAAAAAACTAGCAAAACTGAAGTCCTTATTATTAAAGAAAGCAACAATGAAAAAATATATTTACATGAAAATCATGAAGAAAAAAAGAAAAAGAAAATCTGGGGAGAAATACTTAAAAAAGAAAAAAAAGAATAAAAATGTTTTGAAAATGACAAACAGTAACAACAACTTCAACAACAACAACAAAAACTACATATACATACACACACACACATATATATATACACATACATATACATATATATTTTATATATGTATATACATATATTTTATGTATATACATAAATATACATTTATGTATAGGTGGAGGGATATTTTATATCTTGCTGATATATATATATATATATATATATATATATATATATATATATATATCTATCTTGCTGAATATAATTCAAGCTGAATATAATTGCCTGGGATATATATATATATCTTGCTGAATATTGCCTGGGCAACAGGTGATCTTCTGGGATGTAAGATGCTAATCAAAATACAGCTATATAATATGGAGACTGGAAGTCTTTGCTAACTGCTTTGCCCTCAAACCTCATAGGGTTGGGTGCCTCGATATCTCCTCAGCCCACTTTATATACATGCCTTGACTTTTCCAAATCCTGTCCCTTGGCTAAGCAGTGGCTATCCCAGAAAAGGGTATGTTGCTCAGATCTCTCTGGAAGTGGCTGCCTGTTTGTCAGGTGCTCTGAACTGGCCTTCCTATAGGACTCTGCAAAGCAACTCTCCCACAATGGCTGTGTGCAGCCTACAGACAAACAATGAAAATTTCAGTCCACCCCAGTGGCTCAGTCCTGATCTCTGGACTCTGTTCAAAATCACTTGCATATGTGAGCACTCAGTTCCAGCCCTGCCCTTGATTGATGTTACTGGCAGAACAGAACAACCCTGTGGGAGTTTGTTTCTGACCCTGCTAAATTCCTCTGCAAGACGGGATGCTTTGAGTTCCCAGAACCTGTGCCTCAGGCCCTGTGTTTACCCTGCAGGTTTGTATTTGCAGCACGGTTAGTTGTCAGCTCTAGCCTCCTGTCCTCCTTTGTCTAAAGGCTGATGATCCCTTGAGGGTCAGGTGCGTCTTAGGCTCAATAAAGTAGTCCTCTAGGTCAGCCCCACCCTGGGAGTTTCCAGTGCATTTTCTAGTCCCTGCATTCCACCCAGGCCAGTACCGCCTCCCCATCGATCCATGAATGAATTAATAAACTGTGGTATATGTACACCATGGAATATTATGCAGCCTTAAAGAAAGATGGAGACTTTACCTTGTTCATGTTTACATGGATGGAGCTGGAACATATTCTTCTTAATAAATTATCTCAAGAATGAAAGAAAAAGTATCCAATGTACTGAGCCCTACTATGAAACTAATTTTTGGCTTTCATATGAAAGCTATAACCCAGTTATAACCTAAGAATTTGGGGAATGGGGAGAAGGAGGAGAAGGAGGGGGAAGATAGGTGGAGGGAGGGTGATAGGTGGGATTATAACTGCGGTAAATCTTACAAGGGTACATGTGAAACTTAGTAAATGTAGAATATAACTGTCTTAACACAATAACTAAGAAAATGCCAGGAAGGCTATATTAACCAGTGTGATGAAAATGTGTCAAACTGTTTATAAAACCAATGTATGGTGCC
>CAUYPK010127184.1:0-12690 GCA_963574355.1 Loris lydekkerianus | reverse complement strand
AAAACCACCCTGAGATACCATCTAACCCCAGTGAGAATGGCCCACATCACAAAATCTCAAAACTGCAGATGCTGGCATGGATGTGGAGAGAAGGGAACACTTTTACACTGCTGGTGGGACTGCAAACTAGTACAACCTTTCTGGTAGGAAGTATGGACAAACCTCAAAGCACTCAATCTAGACCTCCCATTTGATCCTGCAATCCCATTACTGGGCATCTACCCAGAAGGAAAAAAATCCTTTTATCATAAGGGCACTTGTACTAGACTGTTTATTGCAGCTCAATTTACAATCGCAAAATGTCGAAACAGCCTAAATGCCCACCAACCCAGGAATGGATTAACAAGCTGTGGTATATGTATGCCATGGAATACTATTCAGCTACTAAAAAAAAAAAAAATGGAGACTTTACATTCTTTCTATTAACCTGGATGGAAGTGGAAGACATAATTCTTAAGAAAGTATCACAAGAATGGTGAAGCATGAATCCTATGTACTCAATTTTGATATGAGGACAATTAATGACAATTAAGGTTATGGGAGGGAGGAAAAGCAGAAAGAGGGACAGGACGGAGGAGGGGGTTGGGGCCTTGGTGTGTGCCACACCTTCTGGGGGCAAGACAGGATTGCAAAAGGGACTTTACCTAACAAATGCAATCAGTGTAACCTGGCTTATTGTACCCTCAATGAATCCCCAACAATTAAAAAAAAAAAAAATTAGTTCATGGAATGTTAATGGCCTAAAGTCTGTAAATGAAAGTCAAAAGTTTTTCAGATTTGATAAAAAAGGCAATTCTCAACTCTGTGATACATGCAAGAAATCTACTTTAAATATTAAAATCTAAGTTAAAATGAATAGAATGAAAAAGCCCTAAACAAAAGGAAGAATGGCTATACTAATATTAAAGTAGACTCAGGACAGAGTATTATCAGAATTAAAAAAACAATTTAAGTTTTTTATTTTAAGAAAAATGCATATTGTATACTTGGAACAAATAAAACTTAAACTAAACAGAAGGAAAGATAGTTAAATAGAAAGTAGACCAAGAAAATCACTGTAAGGTGATTGCTTTGAAAAAGTCAATATAATTGATAAGTTTGGCTGATGAGATAGAAGGAGAGAGTGAGAGAACATTTACATAGCCCTATATCTATTAAAAGTATATTCAAAAATAAAATATTTCTTACAAAGAATGCTACAGATCTGCTGGATTGCTTCACTGATGAATGACATCAAGCATTTAAGGAATAATTAATACAAATCCCACACAAACTTATTTGGAAAACAGCAGAAGAGGAAATATCTCTTAACTGACTTTATGAGGCCAGCTGTCTTTAAGTCCTTTTTATGCTGACATGACAGAACGATTGAACCATCATTCAAGAACAGAACTTTATTTCCTACAGTTCTGGAGGCTGGAAAGTCCAAGAACACAGCGTGGACAGGTTGACTGTGAGGGCCTGTTTCTGCTTCAAAGAGGGTGCCTTGAAAACTGCATTTTCATATGGAAAAAGGCAGAAGGGCAAAAATAGGGGTGAACTGTTTTTGTTTTTGTTTTAAATATGGTTAAGATTACTGATGGATAAGGCTGGATCTGTCAAGCCCTCTTATAAAGGAACTAGTTAATCTCCTCCTAAAGGCCACACCTCTTATTACTGTTGCATTGGAGATTAAATTTCAATGAATTTTGGAGGTGACAAAAACAAACAACAGCATGAGCCTTACTTTGATAATAAAACAAGACCAATTAGTGTGTGTGCATGTATATATATGTGTGTGTACACGTGCGTGTCATGTATTGAATTGCCCTTGACCAGTCTTTTCTACAAATGATTTTCCACACAACATGAGAAAACTCTATACCTATGTCCCTCATGGATATTGACACAAAATTACTCTACAAATGATAAGCAAATGGAATCCAGAAATATAATAAAGAGATAATAGAAAATAAATGAGTAAGGTTGATTCTGGGAATTCAAAGTTGATTTAGATTAAAAAATTAAATACTTTCATTTTTATTTACTAAATCTATAAAATAAAGAACATAAACTACATAAGCATCATTTGAATTAGAAAAAACATGGGGAGGGTGGTGCCTGTGGCTCAAAGGGGTAGGGCACTGGCCCCATTTGCCAGAGGTGGTGGGTTCAAACCCAGCCCTGGCCAAAAACTGCAAAAAAAAAAAAAAAAAAAAAAACATTGGGGAAAATTCACATATATTCAGGGTAAGGTATCTCAGAAAACTAGGAATAGAAGAGAAATTTTTAACCTGATGAAGAGCATCTACAAAATATATCACAGCTAACCTCATACTTACTTGTAAAAAACTACTCCATGTAAGATTGGGGGTATAACAAGGATGTCTGTTTTTACCACTTCTGTTCAGTATTACAGTGGTCCTAGTCTATGAAATGGAGCAAGGCCAAAACAAACAGACCAATTAGAAAGGAAGAAGTAAAGTTGTTTTTATTCATATATGATGTGATCATGCATATACAAAATCTCAAGGAATCGACAAGAAAACTATTGGAACTAACACATGGATTTAGCAAGGTCACAAAGTAGTAGACAAACGTATTTTTATATTCTAGTACACTACTGTAAAATGCAACAAAAAGTGATTGCATTTAGAATAGCATGAAAGGCACAAAATAATTAAAGATAAATTTAATAAAAGATATTAAGATATGGTATAAAACCTTAAAACTATAAAACTTTTTTTTTTTTTTTGAAGTTTTTGGCTGGGGCTGGGTTTGAACCCGCCACCTCTGGCATATGGGGCCGGCACCTTACTCTTTTGAGCCACAGGTGCCACCAACTATAAAACCTTTTTTAGAGAAATGAAAGAATGCCTAAATAACTGGTAAAATATACCAAGTTCATAGACTGGAAGACTCTATATTGTTAAAATTCTACCTAATTAGATGTAGAATTTTGTCTCAATCATGGCATACTTTTTTGTATAATTATCCATTTGATTATAGAATTTATGTGGAAATCACACAACAACTATAATTACTAAAATTAAAAATATTGACAATACTAAATGGTGACAAAATGTAGAGGTACAGGAACTCATAAGTTAGTTTTGGGAATACAAAATAGTGGAGTATTTTGGAAAGTACTCTGGAAAAACATCGGAGAGTGTACTTACATAAGCCCACATGGCACAGCCTCCTGCACAGCTGGGCCCGAGGCTCCGGGAGACCCGGCTGCTGTGCTGAATATTGAGGTGACACTAGTTAGTGTCTATGTATCTAAACACATCTGAACGTAAAAAAGGTACAGTAACAATACGGCAGTATAACCTTATGGAACCACTCTCATATATATGGTCCATCCTTGACTAAATGTTAGGTGGCACATAAATGCATGTATAATTTATTTACCCCTCATGTTGACCTTGATTATCATCCCTATCTGACAGCTTAGTAACTGAGACACAGAAAAGCCATTTTGTCCAAACCCATGCCGTTACCAAGGGGTTTCTAAGTCCTCAACCCATTCAGCATGTATGGTGCAGAGCCTGGGCTTCCCATCTTTACATTAGTCTGCCATTTGTACTCTGAAGGTGTCAATACTTCAGAACTATTCCTCCTCAGGTAGAATCAAAGAGAGCCCTCACCTCCCCCTTCAGACTGACAAACAAGGAGAACGCCATCCTTTGTGTTTGTACGCATTTGCTAAAAGTAACTGTCTACTATCACTTATTAGATTTTTCATTTAACAAATTATTTGTTGAGTGACTTCCATGTGTCTGATATTATGCCAATCGCTGAAGATTCCAAAATAAATTAGATATAACCCTCACTTTCCAAGGACTAGAACTTCCCCCAAGCTGACACAGTGAACGGCACATAGTGAGGAGGGGAATCCGGAAAACCAGCCACAACAGTGCAAGTTGAACACCATGGCAGCACAACTTGCATCCACATTATTATGAGACTGTGTGCACTTGACTCACTGGAGGTCACACCTGGGCATTGCAGAGGTCCTCTCATCTTTACCATTAAGCAATGTGAACCCATAAAATGATTAGGGTCAGCATGCTTTTAGAAGATTAATGCTCTAACAAATTGGGTGATTTTGCTCAGCTTGGCTATTGAGGATGACATATTGTGAATTTACTGAGCTCATCTGTGACCAGATTCCTCTGCAGGGTAATTGAAAGTGAAGGGAAATAGCTATTTATGTATTCTCGGCCATTAGATGTACCTTTCATCTCTGATTTCTTTGGATGATGAGTCAAAATATATGCTGAGATCATTGCCTGTGGGAGCCACTTTGCATGTTCAATTAACTGAGGCCCATGCTTAGTACCGGTAGTGAAAAGGCACATAGTGGAGGGAAGTTGGACTACTGGATGGCAGAAGAGACCCGCCAGCTCAGGGGCGGATCGTTCCAGCTCCTTCGGTTAGGGTTTTATGGCCACTAGGGAGTTGTGTGGCCCTTGGCTGAATTTGCAATCCCATGTAGGTGTTACTCAAAATTTTTTTAGAAATATTAAGATTAATTTTCAAACTCATGTAAAAAGATCTTTCAGTGAAATAAATTTAGGAAGGTTCATATTGAACAAAGTTAAATGTATTTTTTTAATGCAGTTTTTCAGATTTCTGAGTGCACTTACATGCTTTGGAATTTTCTAAAAGAGGAGGGGATGGAATTATCAAAATTATAAGAAAGCTAGCACTTATTGAGCACCTAAGTATTATTTATTACATTAAATGCTTTATGTACACACTTTGTACAATCTGTATAGCTGCTCCATGACGTATCTGTATTTTTTTGTATTGGTGGCACGGAGAGCTGGAGTGCTTGCATAACTTTACCACGGTCATAATGAGCACATGACTTTGCTCTGATCTACACATAATCAGTTCAGCTGCAGAGCCCAAACATTTGACCACAATGCTCTATTCTTCCTTTTTTATTTTCATTTTTTCCCAAAGAGGATCTTGCTCAGGGAGAAAACCAGAGGTCACACTTTGAGAAGGGAGTTTCTAGGATAGAAATACCAGGTGCTGCTGGGGTGAGCCCCAGCTCAGAGTCCGCACACTAATGACAGATGGGGACAAGGGAAACAAAGAGCCAGCGTTAGATGTTTTTCCACTCACCCTAGCCTGATTGTATTCTCTGAAGTGCCAAATAAATCAGTGACTCCTTGAGTTATGGAATGAGACCTTCGGAATAACCTTGCCCTGATCTCGCTTATTCTTCATTGTTGTCACTCAAGCATGACAAGGACTCTGACAATATCATTTCATTAACGCCATCCACTTGTGAATGTGCATTATGGACCAGGCCCTGTGCTAGCTGTCACATTCAGAGGTGATTCAGTAGTAGATGTAGGAATTTGACAGAGACGGAAATTGGTTTTGTTTGTTGGTAAGGCTGATTAGAGAATGTGGGTTAGAAATGGTATTTCCAGTGGGCCACCTAAGACTTTACTCCTAAGTTGGGCAGATTTACCTACCCACCCAGGCCCTGGAAAAGCAGTGCTCCTCCACTCTCCAGTGTGCCCCATGGGCACAGTGGAGGATATGGGCATCCTGAGGGCAAACCGGATCCAAGAGGAGAGAGACGCGGCCCACGGAGCACGCCTGATAGTTTCTCTTGTTTCCAGTAATGCGAACCCCTGGAAAGAAGGCAGGGAGGCTCAGAGACACTGTGTGTCCCTTCCGTGCTTTTCCCTTCTGAGAAGGAGAATGGAAATTCCTGCTCCTCTGTGTCTGGAAGTGAGTCCTGGGGAAACAAATATTCCTTCACCCTGAATATCAGTGACAGGAGATAAAATGGCTAACCATATGTGTCCTTCCAAGAACTTCAGAGTCCATTGGCGGAGACGGGCAGACAAATAGACAAACAGAACATTATGGACTAGAATTCTGTGTGAGGACGGGGTGTAGCAGAAGGGTACCGGGGCTACGATCCCAGGACTTTCAACCACAGAATCCACATTGGTCTCTTCCTTTGCCAGGATTATGTTTTCATATATTAATATTTCTCTTCCATTCATTCCTTAATTCATTCATCCATCTAATGTGTATAAGTATTAAAATGTATTATTGAACCCTGGAGATACAAAGCTGGCCAAGATGATGCCGGAACATCTCCCCTGACTTTAAACAAATTCTCTTGGATTAATTAACTATGTGTGGATTAATTATTACAAAAAACTTCCTTATTGGCTGTGTGGAACATCCTCAAGGCAGTGCCACGCTGGATGTAAGCTCTGGGTGGAGGAGCCGTGACGTGCAGGTCAAGGGTACCTGAGCGCCCAGAAGTGCAGAGAGGATGGTGAAGACTCCAGTAATGAGTGGGCTAAGAGCCTCAGAGGTGATGCAGGGCAGCTCCCACCCCGTCTTCACTTGCTTCATAATTTTTCCCAGAGTCAGTATGTCCTTTATTAAGATTGAATTGTGCCCACGGATGTTCAGATGAGGTCCAGGGAATCAAATGAAAGTCTGGAATTGAATTGCTAAAACACGGAGAGTGGTACACTCTTCTGACGTCAAAGGACATGAGCTGGTAATTATTCTATTTGTGAAGGGAAGATTGAGGACTTGGAGATAGAAAAACTAAATTAGTTCTAATGAAATATAATGGATATAGAATCCAGGGTGTCCTAATCTGCAGTTCTGTGAAATCAGATCTGGAAATGAAAAGAGTAAAAAGTACTATATAAAATTCCGTTACTTGTTTGAATGGGAAGGGACCGAAGCCATTACTTGCCAGCGTGAAACCTTGTTTCAGGGGGAAGGCTGCTTGTCTTTACAGAAACCTCCCTCTTTGGACAGGGAAGAACTTCCACCCTCTCCCCAGGGCCCACTCAGCATTCCTGGTCCTGCTCTTGCAACATTATTTTAAGCCCTTTAACACCCATCATTTTCTAACACCCTCTATCATTTACTTCACTTTTATGTTTCTTGTTTATCATCTGTCTCTCTCACTGGAATACGGGCTCCTTGAGGACAGAGATCTTTGTTGCTTGCTGTATCATGGGGACCTGGAAGGGTGGTGTAGATATTCAACAGATGTCTGTGGCACAAAGAATTCTGTGCCAAATTCCTCTAAGGGAGTAACATGGTGGTAGTTTCAGGGGAAAAAGAAGAAGTCGGTTTAAGGAAAAAAAAGATTCATCTGGGAAAAAGTGTAAGTGAGTTTGTGATAGATTATTCTCAGGGTCTCAATTAGAGAGAAGTCAAACAACTTAACTGAAACCAGAACTGAGCGAGTTGGTCAGAAAACTTGCTTCCTGGGAGGCATTTAGACAGGAAAACTGCTGCCAGGAGCTCGGCCTTACAAAACTAATCTTTCTCCACCTCTTTCATCAATTATTTCAAGGTAACAAACGTCCAGGTGATCTTCGTTTCTTCCTCTGATTTTAGCCCTCTGTTTTGTAGGAAATCACCAGTTAGCTTGTTGAAGGGCTTGTCAGACGAGGTGAACCCTAGACATCTGAGATACTTAGGGCTGCAAAGATTCAGTGACACAGCTGGTGCCACAAGCAAGTTTGAGTTTGACAGGCCTGTGTTCAGCTGCTGCCATCGAGAAGGCATTGAAAATTGTCTGTGTTTTCCTTCTCTAATCCTGTAATTGTTTTCTTTGCTGAAGACTGGGTTAATTATATAGTGGCTATTTTAGGCTTGCTTGTGACTACATAGTGTTTGTTTTTGGTGTTTTTCCCTCAGATAAAAGGAAGAGCTTATTCTCGGGTCTCTGAACTGAAAAGAGAACAATAGAACCCAACATTTGTGCAGTAGTGGCCACTGAACTTTATTTCATTAAATCATCAGGTTCACCCTGTGCAGTGGCACCTGGACCCAGAATTATTTTATGTCAAATGCTGGAAGCTCAGAGTCATCAAGCTAGGAAGGGACTCCAGGTGGTGCTTGCACCTATGCCTTGCATCTAGAGTGCTGGCACTCTCTACTGCCCGGAAGTTACCATGATCCTAGATTCTCTTCACAGCACTATGCCTAGTCAATTACAGACTTAAGAAGCACATGCCATCTTGAACTTCAGGGAGCACAACCATGTTTCAAACTGTATCTTTTTGTTGTTGTTGTTAAAATAACTTCGTAATGTCAAAGAGAAGAAAAAGAAACTTTACCTTACAATTTTATTTGCTGGTTTCATTTCTCTAAAAATAGACAAACCGGGTGGTGCCTGTGGCTCAGTGAGTCGGGCGTGGGCCCCATATGCCGAGGGTTCAAACCCAGCCCCAGCTGAACTGCAACCAAAACATAGCTGGGCGTGTGGCGGGCGCCTGTAGTCCCAGCTGCTTGGGAGGCCGAGGCAGGAGAATCGCGGAAGCCCAAGACCTGGAGGTTGCTGTGAGTCCTGTGACATCATGGCACTCTACCGAGGGCGGTAAAGTGAGATTCTGTCTCTACAAAAAGAAAAAAAGAAAATAGACAAACCATCAAGATTAGCACCAAGATAAGATCTGAACTATTACTCTTAGTCTCCCCACCACCATGCTGCAATCTGAAGAGCCAGAAATAACATGTAAGCTTCAAACCTTCTTTCTTCACTTCACTACCACCAACCTTGGTGTCATACTAGGCCAACAAGACAGTATTTTGGTGGGATGGAATCTAACAAAATTTCCTTTTTCAGGCTTTGCTTTAGTATTGGGCTATTCTAATAACATCTTACCATTAAGTAGTCTTCCTTTCTTTCTGCAACAAGAGGGGCATAAACCACTTCTTCCTTATGCTAATATTACATGCATGCATTTTGAAAGGTTGTAAAATAGCACCATACAGAGACAGTCTCTGATATAAATTCTTGCATCTTTTCCAGATTCTGCTGTATGCGTTTGCTGCAGCTCTGGCACGTTGCCACCTGCTGTCCTCAGGTCCATTCTGTACCTGCCCCTGCTGGAAGGGGCCTGTCCTTTAAAGGTTGTCTCTCAGGCAAACTTGTCAGTAGCCTTCTGCCTGCATGTGCTCAGAAGGGAGCTCTGCGAGGAGACTGAGAAATGGACACATTGATGTTGCTCTCCATTCCCACCTTTCCTGGCCAGGCTGTATGTTTTCCATGGCACTAGCTCCCTGCCATGAAACTGGCTTCTGCAGAGGGACCTTGGCACTTGGACTCTGTAAACTTTACTCCTTCTCTTTAGCTGCCCAGCCTCGGGGTAGAAGTGGTTTCCTGATGCTGCTACTGATTTCTCCCATCATTTCGTTTGGTTTCTCAGCTCCTTTATCTTCTATGGAATCAGGTTCCCGCATTAGGTACCCTCAGTGTAAACACTTTAAGAGGATTTTCATGCTTATACCAAAACAGGCACTGATAATCACTTTAAGGTTACCGAGACAAACATTGTTAAACTGTCCTAGTAATAAATATTACCTTACTTAAAGAGGGAATTCGCTTAGATTCTGAGTGAGTTCACATTGGCCATAGTGAAGCAGTAGGGAAATGAATGGGCAGTGATTTTTGCAAGACTTCCCTGTTATCTGCAGATAGGGACATTACTTCTTTTTAGAAAGTTAATAAACTTTATTTATTTATTTATTTATTTTTAGACAGTCTCACTCTGTTTTCCCAGGCCCAGCTCATAGTTACCTCAGACTCCTGGGTTCAAGTGATCCTCCTGCCTCAGCCTCTTCAGTAGCTGGGACCACAGGCATCTGCCATCAAGTCAGGCTAGTTTTGTCTGTTTTTAGTAGAGATGGGGTCTCACTCTTGCTCAGGCTGGTCTCCAATTCCTGAGCTCAAGCAATCCACCCACCTTGGCCTTTCAGAGTGCTAGGATTACAGGCATGAGCCACTGTGCCTGGGAAGCTTTATTTTTTAGAGCAGTTTTAGGTTCATAAAAAAATTAAGTGGAAAGAGCAGAGAGTTCTCAAAACCCTGCTGGCCCCATACCTGCCCATCACTCATTTCTGATTTTCTCAAAAACAGAGGACTTAATCAATAAACGGCAATCCTAGCTCTGTTGTTCTATTTGTGAGGGCTTGTACTAAGAAGGCAAAAGAAATGGAGCATTCTAGAATTTTCTGCCAGGTAGTATAGAATATAATAGCTTCTTCTATGTACTGGATGCTTTGAAGAGAAACACATGCCATGAAGTCTGTTCACCTGGAGGAATTCTGGAAATGGAACATATTTCCAGAACAGTGGAAATATGACTATAAAGTGATTTGAGTGCCTGTGAGGTCCGAGAAAATGGAGGAGGAGCAGGGCTGGAGTTTGGTGCTGCTTGTGGGAGAGGGGGAGGAAGCTTGAACCCCCCACCCCCACTATCTGATGGTCATCTATATACACTAAAGCAGAAACCAACAGGTCAGCTTCTGACAGGTGAGACATTTCACCAACTCCATCTCAAAACAGAGGCTTTTAGCACTAGAGGCCGCCGTGCAAGTGCAGATGAGAAACAGGCTGGAAAGGCTACAAGTAGTGAGAATGGGGCGAGAGTGAGCACTGTGATTCACTGGAGACAACTGGTGAGACTCAGCAGCTCAGGAGACCTGGAGAAGGTACACCGAGCAGAGATGGCCTGGCA
Source organism: Loris lydekkerianus (assembly GCA_963574355.1). NCBI lineage: Eukaryota > Metazoa > Chordata > Mammalia > Primates > Lorisidae > Loris > Loris lydekkerianus. The sequence goes on along the minus strand of CAUYPK010127184.1, from coordinate 2,170 downwards.
CTGGGGAGAAGCCTCAGATGCTGCCCTCTTGACTCCCTTCCTCCCTCCTTCTTTACTCTTGCCTCCCTCCGTTCCTCCTCCCTCTCTCCCTCTCTCCCTTCTTTCCTTCTGACAATCATTTATGAGCTTCTACTGAACTGTCAGGCACTTTTTTGCACAATGGTGACACATTAATAAATAACAGACTAAAAAAAAAAAAGCTTGCATTCATTCTGGTGGGAGAAAATGGCCAATAAATATAATCAATGAGCAATGATCATATAGCATGTTAAAGGGTGAAGGGTGCAAAGGGAGTATCTGGAGAGAGTGAGAGTGCTAGGGTTGGGTGGAGGATGCAGTGGGATAGGGAACCCCAGAGCTCATTGAGAAGGTGACTTTTGGCAAAGACTTTAGGAAGCAAAAGAGGGAGCAGGGAAATACTTATCCTAGAGCTGTCCAGGTAAAGGGAACAGCAAATTCAGAGGCCAGAAGGCAAGAGTTGCTTCATAAAGGTAAGCATGCTTTTAGCCTATGACCCAGTAATCCCACTCCTGGATGTGTACCCAAGACAAATGAAACCCAGGTCTACACAGACATCTGTACACTCCTGCTCACAGTGGCCTGTTATGTCAGCCCCAGATAGAAAACACCACTGATCCCCATCAAGAGGAGCATGACAAAGGAGCTGTGATGTATTTATACAATGGAATTCTACTTGTCAATTAGAAGAAGATGAATGCATTCTACAACATGAATGAATCTCAAAAATGTTAAGTCAATGGGGCCAGCCATTAAAGAATTTAACTATTTGAGTCCATTTATATTAATTCTAGAACAAGCAAAGCTAATCTATGGTGACAGAGATTAAAACAGTGGCTGCCTTTGAGGAGGGGTGGGAGCTGACTGAGAGACAGCAATGTCCCGTGTCCTGATGTGGATGGTGGTTACTTGGGTGTACACAGGTGCCAAAACTCCGTGAACTGAATACTTAAAATTTGCAGTGGTTCATGTCTGTTATCCTAGCACGTCTGGGAGGCTGAGGTGGGTTGATTACTTGATCTTGAGGGAGAGGGGTCAAGACCAGCCTGAGCAAGAGCGAGATCCCATATCCACTAAAAATAGAAAACTAGCCAGGCATCATGGAAGGTGTCTGTAGTCTCACTCTGAAAGGCCAAGGTGGGTGGATTGCTTGAGCTCAGGAATTGGAGACCAGCCTGAGCAAAAGTGAGACCCCATCTTTACTATTTTGATATTTAGAAGCCACACCCCCTGTCTCCCTGGGCAACCAGAGGAGGCTGGGCTTCTACTTAGGAGGAAACCACCACAGAACAGATCTGGGAGGGAAACACAGGCCCCGTGAGTAAAGGGTTTACCTGAGGTGGTACCGGCCTGGGTTGAGCGCAGGGACTAGAAATGTGCACAGAGCCAGGAAGTTCCCAGGGCGGGGCTGACCCAGAGGACCGCTTTTCTGAGCCTAAGATGCACCCAGCCCTCATGGGATTGTCAACCTATAGACAAAGGAAGGCAGGTGGCTAGAACTGACAGCTAACTGAACACAAACCTGCAGGAACAAAGACAGGGCCTGAGGCGCAGGCTCTGGGAATTCAAAACAGCTTCCCTTTGCAGGGGAATTTAGCAGGGAGAGAAACAAATTCCTGCAAAGTTATACAGAGAAAAACTAGCCTGACTTGGTGGCAGATGCCTGTGGTTTCAGCTACTGGAGAGGCTGAGGCAGGAAGATCACTTGAACCCAGAAGTTTGAGGTTACTGTGAGCTGGGTCTGGGAAAATAGAGTGAGACTGTCTAAAAGCCACCCTTTCTTTTTCTTCTACCACAGAGAAATCAGCCACTGGGGAGGCTGAGGCAAGAGGACCTTTTGAGCCCAAAAGTTTGAGGTTGCTGTGAGCTATGATGATGCCATGGCACTCTACCTATAGTGACATAGTGAGACTCTTTCTCAAAATAAAGAAGGCAGGAAGGAAGGCAGGCAGGCATATTTTACTGTAAGTAAATTATATCTCAATTGAAAAGTTTGTGCCTGAAGTCTCTGTTGCAGATTTGCTGTGAGCAAGGAGCAATGTAGCATGGGATAAGGTAAAACACTTGCTAAGGGGGGCAGCATGGGATGAGGGCAAACACATGCTAAGGGGAAGCAGCATGGGATGAGGGCAAACACATGCTAAGGGGGGGG
>CAUYPK010127182.1:0-37983 GCA_963574355.1 Loris lydekkerianus | reverse complement strand
ACAGGGCTGGGGGTGGTGCACGCGGTTCTGTGAATGCCTGGTGCCCAGTGACTTTGGCACAGAGAGCCCAAGGCTCCAGCAGTCTCTGGCCAGGAGAAGGGCTCTGCGCAGAGGCAGGGGGGCACCAGAGTGTACGCAGCTACCAGAGTCCCTGGCCAGATGAACGGGGTAGTGTGGAGGCTGGGAGGACAAAGGAGGGAGGATGCAGGGTTGTGTGGCTCCCACAGTTCCTAGTCAGGGAATGTGGAGGCCCGGTGGGTGCAGGTCACCCTGTTGGGGTCGCTGCACAGATCTTATGGAGGTCTGAGCGGCACCAAGCTCAGGAGTTTGAGGTTGCTATGAGCTGTGATGTCACGGCACTCTACCCAGCGCAGTATTTCAAGGCTCCAGTGTGCCAAAACCATCTCACTCTGCCCCTAAGGATTAATACTGTAAGGCGGCTCAGTCCCCGCCTTTAGGCTGCTTAGTCACTAGTTTACTTTGTCCTGCCCAATCCTTGCTCTGGAACCCTGAGGGCGGAGCTTGCCAGAGCGTTCTTTCACAATGGCTTACTTCACCCAGCTCAGTGGCTCATTCTGGGGTCCCAGACATTGCCCAAGGTTCTCCACACTCATGCTCAAGCTCTCCCCAAGGCAGCTCAACTGAGTGCCAAGTCTAAGAACACCAAAACAGTTCATAGGTAAGGCCTTTCCAGTTTGCAGTCTCACTGCTGCTTGTACTCACAGTTGCCGGCATGATTAGGTTGATCAAACACACGCAGCCACTTGCCAGTTTTCCACTGTTTTTGTCCTCCTCCTGGGGTCCAGAAGTCCCTTGCTGGCTCTCTGTATCCTCAAAGGGATGATCATAGGCAGATCCCACCAGCCAGAGATGCCTGAAGTCTTGTCTTCCCAGACTTCTTGTGCCCAGTTGCAGGGAAGCTGTTACTTGGCCACCATCTTTAATCCAATCAGGTTAATCAATGTTATATTTCCTATTTATTCCCTAAACTTCCTTCTCCCATCTTCCTAACATGGTTATATCACAATTTCTAGTTAAATTAACCTTTTACATATTGTTATAGCTTTGTGACTATTGTTCATAGAGAAACCATGAGTTAGCCTGTATTATATATCCTTTCTCATATAAATTTTTAGCTCTTTCTAGAAAGGAGATAATAACTGCTATGATTTGGTTAATTGCAAAGTATTCTATGGATCTTAACTAATTTTCTCTGCTGGAGACTTAAGGATTTTCGCAGGACAACAATATTTGTCCATTCTAATGTCTTAGTGTAATTCCATCTGTCCTGGAATACTTTATCTTCCTCTGACTAGTTTGACCAATTGTTCTCATGTGGCAAAGCTGGCATGCCAAGACTTCCGTTTGTTGTTATCCTGGGAATTTCCTTTGTGTACCCTGTGTTGAATTTTGCATTTCTCAGGCCTCACATCTTCCTCTTTCTTGGTTTTCTCTACCACTTCAATGGATGATATCTTCAATGTGTTCAACAGTTTTCTGGAAAAGAGTGTATAGGAGGTAAACATTTTAGGTGACTGCGTGTCTGAAACTGCCTACTCTATGCTCACTTTTCATTACAAGTATGGCTAAGTAGGGAATTTAGGTCAAATATTATTGCTCTTCAGATTTTGGAAGACATCTTTTGAATTATGTATTTCAGTGTTGCTTTGGAAATACTTTTTTGTTGTTGTTGGGGATTCATTGAGGGTACAAGATGTGTTACACACTAAACCCCCACCCCCTCCCTCCTTCCCTCTCTCTGCTCTCTCCTCTTTCCCCACCTCCCACCATGTCATTAATTGTCATTAATGGTCCTCAAATCAAGATTGAAGAAAATACTTTCTTCATTCTGAAAATTTTATTTTTTCTTCCCGTTGTTCTAATACTCCACATACGTTGTGTGAATTTTTCTCTCTAATGTTATTGGATATTCAGTGTACATTTTCAAATGGTGAAATCCTTCCAAAGAGAGATAATGTCTAATTATTTATTTCACTCCCTTCATTTTTACCTGTATCTCTTTTTAAGCACTAATTATCAGAATATTAAGCTTTCTAGATTGGTTTTCTAGTCTTTTCTACTTTCCGACCTCTTAATATTTTTTCTTTTATTTTTCTGTGAAATTTCTTCAACTGTATATTTCAGCCCATATCCATATTCCTTATTTTTGTGGCTACCATGTCTTTAATTTCAATGGCTTGATTTTTAAATTATTTTCTTTCAAATAAAAATCTGTTGTTTATTCATAGGTGAATATCTTCTAGCTTTTAGAAAATATCATTTTCAGTGTTTTCTGCTTCGAGTACTTTAATTTGTTTCTTTCAGATTACTTCATTCATTATATATGTATGTGTGTGGGGGTGGGTGGATGGGTATGTGTATATCTGAGATTGCTGATTGTTTACCAAAAGTTTGTGTGTTCCTTCTTTCATAAAAAAATTTTTTTTCAAGACAGAAATTTACCTGCTAAAGGACTAGATTTTCCAGTTTCCCCTGTGCCAGAAAAATTCATGTGAGAATGTTCTGAACAACAAAAGCCTAAGTAAGCACAAGCATTTTGTAGGGCTTGTAGGGAAGCTGCCTAAAGGGAGCTAATTGAAGGCTAGCACCATTTCCCCTTTTCCTTCATACTGCTTGGAATTTGTCAGAGGGTGGGAGCTCCAGCAGCCATGCTGAGCCATGAAATTACTTGAAGTTGTAAGCTAAGTTCTGGGTTGATGAAAGTTTTTCTGTTGTTTTCATAGAAGAAGCCTATATCACTCACGACTCTGAACCACAATACCCATCCTAGGATGCCTACAATTGGATTTCTTATACATAAAAATAATACTAATTTCTCTTATATTTAAGGCATTATTTTTGGTCATTGTCTACATGCTGCCAATGCAGTTTCAGTTTTTGATTTTGAAAGGTTCCACAAATATCAGGTGGTCCTTGGAGACCTAATCCTATTTTATATTACATACTAAAAGACTGATTGAAATATCTGCATATATGGGTAAGTTTTGTTAAACCACTGCATTTCACTAAAGCTGAATCAGGGAACAAACCGGCTTTTTGTAATCGAGAAATCTGCCAGTTTTTCTCCTGGGCTAATCTATTTCTATAGAAAAGATTTCTAATCACTTAGTACTTATAAATTTGCAGGCTAGAATGCTATAAACAAGAGGAACAGGATGTTTGCTGGTGGTTTCTGCCTTAATTATGTAGATGTTTCCTTAATTCTTTGTTTTCTCTGTGGTGGCTCACCAGGCTCTCATTCAAATTCTTTAAAGAAGAAAGAATTCTGTCTTTGTCTTGAGTAGCAGAATGGTTGTCATTTAGTGTTTGAGGGTGCAGGAGAGAGGATCTCCTGACATAGACTTTATATCAGTTCTGAATTCTGCCTTGTTCTTCACCTAGAACCTTCCAATTTCTGAAAGTTTTGGGTTCTGCAAGTGAAATCTCCTTTTTTTTTTTTTTTTTGCTAACTCACATAACATTTTTTGTTTTTTTGCTAACTCACATAACATTTGTTCCTCATTTACTACCTTCCTTTATCATTATCTTTCCCATTTTCTTTGTCTTCATTAGTTTATTTAACTTTTTAACCATGTATAATAAACTGGCTATAAAGATACTTTTGATATTTCATGGAAGGACGCCATCTTCCTGAAACCATTTAGTAGACAATTGTCAACACTGAACAGCACCATCACCTGACACTTTTTAGCCTTTGTCGTGTGGGATCTTGCTGCCACTTCTTTATCCTTGTTCCTTACTACTCAGAAGGCCTTAGTGTCAACCCAAAATGGTATTTTAATCCAGAAAAAAAAAAAAACCCAAAAAACATTTCCTTTGCATAAGCCATGTTCCCCTGGCTCAGCCCTGGCATCTGGTGCTGAGGCTCTGGTCTCTGTGGACTCCTTTTCTAATGTCCATGGTTCAGCTCTTCTAGTTCACTCATTACTTCCTTGTGCTCAAGTACACGGAGTTCTCAGATGGCAAGTAAAGTCGTTACCTATTTTCACCCCCTTCTCTGGAGTAGGCTTTATGAAGCTTCTCTAAGCCCATCTACCTTGATGACTCAGCCGCTCTGAATATAAAATGTAAAGGGCCACATTAGATGCTTGGATTTCCAAAGAGAGTTGTGTTATCTTAGGCTTACAAAAAGGAAAAAGAAAACAAAACCACAAATCAATCTTATTTAGGCTTTCACCTCAGTTTTCCTTTTTAAAACTCAGTTGGGTTCTTCTTAATAGTCTCTGACATCTAAGTTCTAGCCACCTCACCTGAGACCCTTGCTACTTCATTCAACTTGTTTTTCTTGTGGGCAATCTTATTTTAGCAGCACTATTCCCTAGTGGATGTTTCACAGTACAGAAGCTATGTTCTTCATCTTCCAGGAAGCTGCTCCTTGGAAACCATAAATTCTTTTCTGTCTCAACACACTTGATTCTTACAAACAGAGAGGATTGTTTTGCCACTAGATATGCGTGTGTTTATACACATTCAGCATATCAACTGATCTTATTCTTGGCTGTGTGTTTTCTCATCTCTAAGGGCAACATTTATAGAAGGGAGCTATCTCCATGAACAATGGAAGAAGGCAATGGAGAAAGGAAGTTTGAGAGGCTACATCAGTTAGCTATTATACAAATCCCAGTGCCACATAGCAATAATCTTTTATTGAGTTCACATATATACAAGTTGGCTATGAGTTTGTTGGTCTGCATTGAGGTTGCCTGGGTGTGGCTGTGCTCCAGACGTTTCTCTTCTTTCTCCTGGGAGCAGGTCACTAATACAGGTATGTTCTTCTTGTGGATATCAAGAAAAGCAAGACAGCAAGCCTAACCAGGCAAGCATTTTTCAAGCTGCTGCTTACGTCATGTCTGCTAACCTCCCCTGAGCCAACATGCCACATGGCCAAGTGCAGAATCAAAGAACATGGAAGTAAAATCTGTCTACCAAAATGAGGAGAAAGGATGGAGTGATTAATTTTTAATCTACCTGTGTGGGGAAGAAAAACTTTCTGAAATCACAAAACATCTTATTCAGTAATTTGTCTTAGTTCAAACAACAGGCAAGAGACAAATTTGAGTATTTTCAGAACCTGTGCTGTTTCCACCCTATCACTGATGGCAACTTATTTGAGATTTTAGAAGCAAAATAATGTGAAAGAGAGAAGACAGTTTAATAGACCTCAGAAAAAAACTGTAACAGGCTTCTCTGAAATCCCTAAACTCATTGCTAGTGGCTTAAATGCTAAGAAAGTTAAATAGTGACAGGAGGAAAAAAAGTTTCTTTTGTCTCCCACCCCAATACAAAGCAATTTGCAAAGATAACATTTCCTAAAATTTTGTTTAATTATCCAGGAGTTTGATGGGAGAGAATATTTCATAATTTATAAGCCAATTCTTATTTAGCCAAATTTGGTCTTTAATTCTTGCATATTATAGCAACCATAAAATACAATTACATGTTATATAGGAAACAAACCTATAAAATAAAACGAACCAATCAATATAGCTCATTCCCCATAGAATTCTGTTTGGTATTTTAATGAGCCAGACTCCCAAACTAAGAATCAATATCCATTATGCTCCTTTCAGAAAGGACTAGTGGTCACATCTTTTACAATGAGCCTTATCAACAGAACGTCCCCTCTAGCCTGAGTAAGGGGCCTACGCAGTGAGTGGCTCATGGCAATAGTGCTTGGTTGAACTCATTCCAGTGACATTTGCTATTACAAATAATTTAATAGAAGTACATTTATCTATGTCAAAATCTTTCACTTTTACAGAGAGGAAGGATGAAGTTGGTGGAAAGACAAGTTTAGCTTTCTTACTGATAAAATTGGAGACTCTCCAGAGGGTGGTATGAGAGTAACATGAGACCTTGGGCTCAAATGTATGTGACACTGGAACAGTAAACTTGGAGAGTCAGGGTATTTTACCAGGAAACTCATCACCGAAAGTTCAGGTGTCAAATTACGAGAAGGAATCAGGAAACTCTATGGTCCTCCTATGTGAGTGAAAATACACAGGTGGAGAAGGGAAAGAGGGAAGGGACAGGGAGGGCAAAGGAGTGAAGGATGAAGAGAAAGAATGGAGGAAAGGAGGGAAGAAAAGAGAAGAGGGAGGAAAGAGTGACTAAGATTCTGCAACTTACATTTGTCTCCTAGAAGAAGATCCTACTGAAGGGTTAGGGACCCGGTAAATGCAATTGAGTTTATTTGGTCCTTGATGCACAGGCTCTACAACTTTCTGTGGCAATGGAACTATTTATATCTGTGCTGGTCAATTTAGTAGCCTTTAGTTGTGTATGACTACCAAGCACCTGAAATGTGGCTAGTGCAACTAAGGAACTGAATTTTAATTTAACTTAATGGTAACATATTTTAGAAGAAATGGAAACATGTGACTAGGGACTAGAATTTTAGACAGCATAGCTCTGTACAAGCTTTAATGCTCACTACTCACTACTTTAATGCTCACTATCCACTAGGGAACCGAGACACAGAGAAGTTGGCAACTTGCCTAAGGTCACACAGCTGGCAAGCATCAGACTCAGAAATCAGACCCAGGAAATCACAGTCATTATGCTATGTACTAACCTTTAGTCCTCAGTGAATCTGATTCTATGGGGAAAGATAAAATCTTGATTTGTAATGAAATAAAAAGCTGGTGGATGTGGCCAAGATCCTTGGAGTTTGAATGTAAAAAAAACAAAACAAAACATGGGGGTCCTAGGGTACCATCTGTGGCAAGCAGCTCAGAAGCCCCACCTGCCACTGGCTTCTCTATAATCAGAACTAGCCCCTTTGAATGAATTGGGCACAGGATTTCCCCAGTATGTTTCTTGGAATATGGATTTTACAAGAATAAAAGGGAATGGTAGAAGAATGGAGAATTAATCATCAAAATCATTGACGTTCTAATTCAAACATTTTTACCTTTAGCTTTGTTTCTCCTTCATTGATTTGACCACTGAAGCATTTGGGGGGTAGGTGGGTAATATGTGTATAATTTAGAGGAACACACTGGAAAAAGCTGAATTATAGTAAGCCTAAATTCTTCCCTGGACCTGAGAGCAGGCAGAGGTGCAGGAGAATGCCTCCAATCAGAGCATCATGACTGATCAGTGTGCCCATAATCAGACTCCGTCCACTGGTCTTTGCTTTAAGGTTTTTCTCCTTAGGTTTCTGAATTGGTCAGGGTTCAGTTTTCAGCAACCCAATCTTACTTTAGTTAGATTAAGTGGAAAAGATTTATTTTCTGATTTTTAGGATGTATAGATTGTGAAATGGCTGGAGAAGTAAGTGTAGGCTGAGCTTTCCACAGCAACTCGCATGGGTACGCTACAAAACTGGCCTACACTACAAAACAACTGCTGCCACCACTGCTGACTCAGGAGCCAGTCTTCCTCTGCCAGAGTCAGGACAGCTTCTCTCTCTATATATATATACCTTGTACAGGGTAGGAATATATATACCCTGGTTTGGTCAATTATCAGAACCTCTATCATGGCTGCCATGGACGAACCCAACCACTCCTGCCACCATGCTTCCAAATGACCATGAATCTACCATGTTTGCTTCCACTTGCTCAGCCTGGAGTTGGTGTACCTGCTTGGCAAAAGCTAGATTGCAATGTAATACTCTAGCTGCAAGGGAGTCTGAGAAAAGTAATTTTTGGCTTCTCAACCTCTAAAAATAATGGGACACAAGCAAAAGACTGGAGTAGTGTTGGATGGTGCATTCATTTTATAGTTTGGATTAGGAACATATTGAAAGAAAGAATACTGTCTTTTTTATTTAACAGAAAGTTCCTTTCTAATCCTTTTCTACCCTTAACTAAGTTTTAAAGTATAGGATATATGAAAGATAGAAAAAATAATGTACTAGTCAGAATTCTCCAGAGAAACAAAAATATACACACATACCCACACATATTCATATATATGCATACACAGACAGAGACAGAGGCAGAGAGAGAGAGAGAGAAGCAAAAAAGAGTTTACAATAAATTGTCTTTTGTGATTATAGAGACTGAGTTGGCAAATAGAAAATGCAAGAGAGCTGGTGGTTTAAGTTCTAACCTCAGTACAAAGGCTCAAGAACTAGAAAAACCAACACTGTAAGTTCCAGTCTCATAGCAGAAGACCAAAGTCCCAGCTCAGTCAGGCAGGTGAAATTTCTTCTGACTCAGCGTTTATGTTCTATTCAACTCTTCAATTGATTGGATGAGCTCCACCCACATTGGGAAGGTCAATGTGCTTTACTCAGATGCAAATGTTAAAGTCATCCAAAAATAACCACATATACAGACCCATAATAACATTTGACCAAACAGCTGGGCACCCTATGGGGACCTCAAGTTAACACATAAAATTAATCATTACATATAGAATAAATTTATTATTAAGCACTATGTAAGTTGTATTTTCTTCAACTTCCAGATGTATTTACAGATAAAATACTTATAAATATTTGCAGAACAAATGCCTGTAAATTGACAATGGGGTAAATGTTAATAAATGCAGTATTTGTATTATCAGACTTTTTGGATTTCCTGTAATGTATTCATAATTAGGACCAATTATTTTAAATTCAGGGATACTTTATTTGAAAAGGTAACTAGAAGTTAAAGAAGAATATATTGAATTGAGTATGTTGTTTGAAGTTGTAGCAAAGGCATTCTTTAAAGATAAGTATATTTTTTGTTTCCTAACTTGGCAGAGACTGTTAGGCTTTTGTGAGCTCTCTTAAGGACTGAATGTAGCCCTATTCTCTGCCCACAAGTTTTCTTGTTTTTTTTCCCTGCTTTGTCTAAACTTGCTCCATGGGCAATAATGTGATAAGTGTATTAATTTTCTTATTTAATAGGCCACCAGCAAACATCTATTGGGATTTCACATGCAGGGGACCAGAGCAGAGTCTGTCTTCACCAGCCCTCGGAGCCTATGGCCTAAGAGGGACACAAACACTGCAGGAATAGAGAATGGGCCTCAGGCAGGTCTCCACCAGGGGCAGAGAGGATGAGAAATGGAGGAGAGTCATTCATTTCTGTCAGTAAACTTCAGATCAAATTGAACTAAAGCTTCTAACTAGAATTTCCAGGGAATACCAACTTGGCATCCCTGTGGGATGACTCGATTACAGTGCAATCCTGTTTTCCACTGCCTGGAGCTGCAGCCCCAGTAAGACCAGCTGGGAGAAGGGAGAGGGAGGCTCAACGCACTGGACATTTCTGGAGATAGACGCAGACTTGCTCAGCTCAGTGAGAAATCCAAGAGAGCTGCCCTACGGGGGATCGAGTTTCCAATGCTCTCCCGGGAGAGACCCAGTCTAGTTTCCTCCCAGCACAGGGCAATTATATAATTTATCATTCCAAATAGAACACTTTGATAATCAAAAAGGAACCTCTTAGTAATTGTGCTATGACAACATTTATAAACCAGGACTGTCCTGGAGAAATCAGACATATATTCAGTATAAAGTGAATGAATTAGATTTTTATTTCGTGACCTTTCATCATCTACTTGAAAAAGAAACAATGCATGTGAACAGTGGGATTCGATTTGTTCTCAAATAAACCATGTCCAACTCACAATGAAGATGCTGAAATACATGTTCCTAGGCCCTGGCACCAAAGATGCAGATTCAACATGTCTGGGATAAAACCTAAAAATATACATTTTAATGAACTCCCCATGTGGCTCTAATGTGATGGTTTAAGGTTCCTAGTTTGAGAAACAGTGCACCTTAGGTTTAGGGCTGGGTGTGCATCCGAGCCCTTTCTTTACTGCCTGGGTAACCTTGGGAACATGACCTTTCTCATTCTTAACCTCTTCAACTATAAAGTGGGCTTAATAATATCCACTTCATTGAGTACTTTATGGGTTAGAATAAATATTCACAAAGTACTTAACACTAAGACTGGTGAATTATAAGCACTAACAAAATTATGGATGTATTATACTGAAATACATAAAATTGCCATTTCTGTCATTAAAAATGAGTAGCAGTGATTTCATATGGTTCAACCTAATATGAGGAAATATTCTGAAGACTACTTGAAATTTGCTTCCTAGGGTGTTTATCCTTGAGTATTCAAATAGATTATGCACATGACAGGTTCTTTGATGGAAGGGAAGGGAACTATAAACTGCAAAGAAGAATGATGCTTTTACTAAAGACCTCGGGCTGCTCGCCTGATCTATGGCAGCATTTTGCAAACTTTAATGCACACACAAATTACCTAAAGCCTTTGTTAAAATGCAGATTTAGACTCGGTGCATCTCAGCAAAACTTCTGCAGCTCTAACAGGCTCCCTGGTGGTGTTGACACTGGTGTTGCTGGTCCATGAACACCCATTTTGAGAAGTAAAGATCTAGGGAGATTATGGGAGATCAATTTATAAGGCTGTCCCCAGAGGTCTTGACTTTCCTGTGAATAAAAATGAAGTGCTAATCTTTCTAAAATGGATGGCATGAATGAACGTCTCTGGGACATCATGATGCCCTTAAGTTAATTGCTTTTTTTTTAAAAGTATTTTTTTTAGCAAAATTAATGTTCATTTATCTTAACACAAATCCAGGAATTTGGATATATCTATATTCTAATGGATGATGAATCTTCCTATTTCTGTTTTTTTCTTATTGCTGTGCTGAGAAGCATGACGTTTTAGAGCTTAAGTGCATTTATTCATTCATTAGACATTTATTTAACATCAACCACCATATGCCCTGCATTCTGCTAGGTTGCATGATTAAAAGAGAAAGGTAGAAAGGCGTCTGAGAGAAGGTTTTTCAGCCAGTTAGGATGGAGCTGAGGCCAGATCACAGGATTCTGGACCCAACGTGTTTTTTCCCTCACACCAGGTCAGAGGTGGAAAAGTGTAATAGCAATCATTCTAGATGGTAGGGTTTGGAAAATAAAATTCTGCAAGAATAGAATAGAATAGAATAGAATAGAATAGAATAGAATAGAATAGAATAGAATAGAATAGAATAGAATAGAATAGGAATAGAATTCTAAATTCTATTCCTTCCATTCTTTTTCAATGAATACATTGGAGAAATTCCCTATATAGAATGAAATGATCAGAAATGATGTCATTTTACTCACAGCATCAGTTCTCCCATATCTAAGATTAGAAATTGATTTAGGTAATTTCTAAGACCATTACCAAATGCAAAATTCTATAATTCAAAGCATAGATGACCATTTCTGTCTCAATCTACATTTCCTCTTTCAACCTTTGGGCCATGGTTTCAAGCTGGGACTTAACTCAGCTTCTTTTGCTTTCCAGAATAACAGCACCATCCTCTCTCCAGGAAATTGGACACAAAGGCATAAAGAATAGCAAATTGTGGTCCTTCTGCCGTGTTTCTCCAGAGAGGTTTTTAAGCTAAAGCCATGAAATCAGACTCCCCACGTGCCTAACTGTATCTAAATATGGATTTCAATTAATGTATCTGCTTCTAGATTGACTTTTTTATAACTGAGAGGTCCAGCACAGTGGCCACTCCATAGACTATGGGGAAGGACCAGAGCCTAATTGCTTGCAGTGGACAGCCCAAGCCTGAGGACTGAGCATGACATGTCTCTTTGGGTGCAATATGGGGCTGCTGGCTTATTTGTCAAAGTGTGTTATTCTAGCTTTCTAGAAGATAAGTTTTATCAATTCCACCCATTTTTTTCACACCAAATACTTAATTTCTCATTGGCCTGCTGCGAAATCTAGCCAGTGACCTTGTTCTTTTGATGGTCCAAGATAAGTTCTCCTTTTTTGATGCAGATTTGTATTTTCCCGTCACCAATTTTATCTCAACTTCTTGTCTCTGTGTTACCTTGTCTCAAGATGCGTAACTTTCCTGGAATTCTGAGGAGATTGATAAAAGAGAGAGAGATGAATGTATTTCAATTGGATTTCGCATTTACGTGCCAACCCTGGTTTGAACAATACCTTTACCAGGACTACAGCATACTCTGGCTCCGTGGTGCTGAGTTGTTCATCAGTCCTGGATTCTAACTATGAAATGAATCTTTTCAAAACGATATAGCGAGCTGATCTACAAGCCATGGAGCTGTGATTCCCTGCACATGCTTCATTCCACCCTGAGGGTGGCTTGCAGGAGATTCTGCCAATTAGTTCTCAGAGGGCAGAAAGCATCTATTCTGTCAAGACTCACCTATATTTAGAGAAACACCAGTAGCCCCTTTGGTTCAGAAATGCCTGGAGATTGATAATCATTTACTACATGACTCCTGGCACCGTGAGAACCAAATGGTCCCAGCTTTAGGACAGGCCTCCCCATCCATCCTACCCCACATCCTCCACATCTCCCTCTCTCTGCCGTGTTCCAGGCCCAGCTGGCCTCCCCCAGCAGCAGCACCTTCTCCCCCTCCTGCACTCCAGCTGGCACAGGGAAAGTGCTCTCGTCACTGGGGTGTGTGTGTGTGTGTGTGTGTGTGTGTGTGTGTGTGTGTGCTTTCCTGCACAGGTCCCCTCTGCATCCTTCACCTACTCCTCCAAACCTTTAGCTCCAGATCTACTTTAGCTTTACTCATTTGATCCTCCCTGATGTCAAACTCTTGCTCAAACTGTCAACTTGAATGTCCATTTTTACATTCAGTAAAATGTCCTGCTACATTCAGTAACCTAGCATTAAAATGTCCTGCTACCATCCCCACTCCTGTTGGGTTCCATGGTCTTTAAACGTTTTTAAAAATTATAAAATTTTAACTTTGCCTAGTCTTCTTGCCATTCTGGGTCTCCTGAAGACTTCCTGCTGCAGCCCCAAGGTCGGTACCCATAGCAGAATAGTCCTGAATGCAGTCCTCAGGAGGGATCAGATACCTCAGTACATCAGCCCCTAGAAATGTTCTGTTCAGTAATTCAGCAGCAGAAAATCCACTCCACCTTAACAGAATTCACTTTAAAACATTTTTCTTTATTGAACCCAAATCTGTCCCCATTTTTCTTCTTTGCATAACCTGACCTAGGTCTACCTTTTCTGTCCACAAAGAAAAATTCTGGTCCCCTGCACCCTCCACCCCAAATATTCTTTGGCAGATGCAACAGATTGTATTTTACAAAAAATGGCTGCAAGAACATTTCTGGTCCCATAAACTTTCTCGGAATCTTTTCCCACTCCTATCAAGAGGAGGAATCTTGTCCCTTTCCCTTGAAATTGGGTAGGCCTTTGTAATTTGAAAAAGAGAATACAAAAGCCACAGAATGTGAATCCTGCATTCTTTTTGAGCTACAGCTGTGAGTGGACTCCATCTCTCACTTGGAACACATGCCTTTCAGCCATGAACTGATATATAATTTCTGGATCATTAAATCCAACAGCTTTTGAGATTATTCTAATAATGGGGTTCTGGTCGTGCTAGGCCAAAATATGACATTTTGGCATTTGAGAAAATAGCAGAAGTAGGGAAGTCACTCTCACTTTCTCCTCGCCCTTCTCTCCTGAAGGGGTTCATAAAATCCTCATTCAAAACGTGGTCTCTCTGTACATGGAGGAAAGGGAGGGCCTTATCTCTGAAGGCACAGAGAAGAATCTGAACAAACAGGCCTTGCTAAATCCCTCCCTCCCCACATATTGCAAAATACACAAGTTCACTTGTTTCTTTGGGTCTTCATTTCCTTATGAAGGCTCCTAGGCCGTGAAAACCTTATATTAAATAAACTGGTATTCTTTTCTCTTGTTAATCTGTCTTTTGTTATATGGGCCCCAGCCAGAAACTACTGATAGGTGAGGAGAAGATGCTTCCTTCATCCCACACTACTTCCATCACCATCTGACTGAACAACCTTGATAGACGGATGGAGAATCATCCAGCTAAGTCCAATTATCTCTTAGAACCAAGAAAGATTACAAAAATAAATCACTGTTATTTTATTTTCCTTTTTTTTGAAGTACTTAAGCTTGTATTGAGGATTGATTTTTTTTTTTTTTTTATGTAGCAATAGATAACTGAAACAGCAGATACCATGAAACTCTTTTTTCAAGCGAAAGTCAGTCTTTTAGCAAATGTTTACTAAGCACCTGCTATTCCAGACTAAGTGGCCCCATCTGTCATTCCACAAATGGGATCTCACATGATATGCTTGTACTTTCACTGACCAGACCAATGACACTGCCTTCTAGGTACAGGCTAAGTTTCTCTGAAGCTCTCTTAAAGCATGGAGACCAAAACTAAGCCCTACACTTGGCATTTTGGGGGGCGAGCCCAGACAGTGTGAGAGTGAGCCTTGCTTTCCTTAAGCTGCAGCAGTACCTAGGATGTTTCAGTCAAATCCCAGCTCTGGTGTGGCTTCAGCCAAGTCATTGAATTACTCGGGACTCCAGTTTCCTGATCTAGGAAATGGAAAGGATTATGTGGCTGTTAAATGAGACAATGTGTATAAAATACTTCGCACACTGCCTCACCATAGTAAATGCTTAGTAAATAGTAGATACAATTATTGTTTTCATTCCCTCTTCTCTTCTGGAAAAGTAATTGTTTTAATGTACCTTAAAATCAAATTAGCATTTCAAATTAGCTTCAGCAGCCAGTTACATTCTTGATTCATATGGAATTTACTGTGTGAGAAAGTGTTTAAGTCACAGCTTACCAAATAGTAAAGAATGACGGCAAAATTAAATCAGGATAACAGTTATCTGTAGTTTACCAGGGCCCCAAGGCACTTGGTCTACAGATAAGTCTTTTCCTAACACACTTGCTTTTCCTCATTTTGACTTTTCTGGCAGTTTGATAATAAACTCTATTAAATTGTAACCTACTCACGTTGGTTCTCAGTTATAAAAGGTTGATATATCTTTAGATGATAATTCTCTCATCAAAGATATTCTGAGGTTATCCTTTAGAACTTATGTCCCTTGTCAATTTGGCCAAAACATCTTGTGTATATTCATCTGTCATTGATCAAAAACTACAACATATAGGACGGGAGTTCTTCAGTCATTCACTAAAAGGCTGCCTCTAGCCTGATGTTGGCTCCTAATCTGTCCCTCTTGGGGATGAATGTTCAACCAGTAATAAATCCACCTTGCCATGCTGTCATCTGAACCACAATTTTTACCTTCTTTATAAAGATCATAAGAGACTTTGAAAAATGCTCTGCTGAATCCAGGGGTCTTAAATCTGTGGGCTCTCTCGAACATGCCTGTCAAGGAGCCATAATAAAAAAGGAAGAGTCTTGAGCAACGTGTCCTGTAAAGAACCTGGGGATCTCTGCTTTCTTTCTTTCTTTCTTTCATTTTTTTTTTTTTATCCTTTTCTTCTTTTTTTAAAATGTAACTTCCACCAGTTTAATAATATGTCTTTGAATGAAAAATTGTCCCTGTATCGAAAATGGAATCACCAGTTATTTTCTGAACCTACCTTTTCTTTTCCTGAGAACTTGAATGAGAGACTGCCCTTTCTGAACATTTCTGTGTATATACAGAGTTGCCAAGAGAATGTGTCCATGTTTTAAGAATAAAAAACTCTATTAAAATTATAATACTCAGTATATACCAATAACATTTATAATCTTGTTTGATATATTTATCTCTCATAATTGCAGAAGTCAAACACGACTTGAGTACTAAAATTTTAATATAGTATTTTCCTTTCTTAAAATGTGTATATATTTTGTATATCACTTATTCTGTATGTATGTTTCTCTTATTCCTTTTTCTCTCTTTATCTCTCCTTCCCTAATTCCTTTCTCTCCCCTTTTCCCTTCTTTCTTTGTATAGACATTTATTTTCAACCTTGAATTTGGAAAATCTTGAACACACACACACACACAAAGCAGTATAACAACCACACACTCTCAACACCCAGAAGCTAATAAAAATAATTATTAGCAAATAGCTAATAATAATAGCTAATAATAATAATATTAGCTTCTGGCCAGCCTGTTTTATATCTGCCTTTATCCACCTCTCCCCCCAGATACCACTGAATTGCTCTGAATTATGTCAGATCATTTCACTGTAAATAGTTCAGTATGTATCTCCAAAAAGAGGATTGTCACCAAAAATATAACAACCAAAAGTGTTCCCTTTTCTCCACATCCATGCCAACATCTCTGGCCTTGGGATTTTGTGATATAGGCTAGTCTCACTGGAGTTAGATGATATCTCAAAGTAGTTTTGATTTGCATTTATCTGATGATTAAAGATTATGAGTATTTTTTCATATGTCTGAAGGCCACGCACCTGTCTTCTTCAGAGAAGTTTCTCTTCAAATCCCTTGCCCAGCCTGCGATGGGATCCCTTGTTCTTTCCTTGCTAATGCGTTTGAGTTCTCTGTGGATTCTGGTTATTAAACCTTTGTCGGAGACATACCCTGCAAATATCAATGTACTCAGCCCTACTATGAAACTAATTTAGGGCTTTCACATGAAAACTATAACCCAGTTACAACCTAAGAATAGGGGGAAGGGGAGAGGGAGGGGAGGGAGGGGGGAGGGGGTAGAAGGAGAGGGATTGGTGGGATTACACCTGTGGTGCATCTTACAAGGGTATATGTGAAACTTAGTAAATGTGGAATGTGAATGTCTTAGCACAATAACTAAGGCAATGCCAGGAAGGCTATGTTAACCATTGTGATGAAAATATGTCAAACGGTCTATGAAGCTAGTGTATGGTGCCCCATGATCATATCAATGTAAAAAAAAAAAAAAATATATATATATATATATATATATATACACATATAACAACCATACCATTTTATAATTAAGAATGATAATTTCTTAATATCAGCAAATATATCTAGTTAGCAGTAAAACTCTCTGAAATTTTTTATAGTTTATTCTGATTTTTAAAAGTATCTTCTGTTTTGAAAACCTGAATGATGTTTTTTGTGTATGTATATTTGTTTCCATTTATATTAATAACCTCATATAGTTACATCTCTGACTTCTGACCACACTGTAAGGCTTTACTTTCAGGTCGTATGTGTGGAATTTCTACCAGGACTTGTGATCTTATTTGAAGAATCCACCTAAGTGCTCTAGATCCTTCCTACTCAAAGTGTGGTCCAGGGACCAGCAGCACTGACATCGCCTAGGAATTTGATAGACCAGTAGAATCTACAGCCTCACTCAGAATTTTTTAATCAAATTCTATGTTGTAATGAGATCCTTACATGATTCATAGACTCGCTGAGGTTTAGGAAACTCTGTACTAGAACACCAGGCCCTTCCATATACATGTTTAAGAAGAGAGTTGAGTCCTTGAGGCTTGAGGAAACCTTGGTAGATTTTAGTGACACGAGTGGGACCTATGTTCTATTGCAACATATGTCGATCATCGATGGAATGGAAAAGCTTATTACTTGTCTCATTTATTTTTCTTTACTCCTCCTTACTACTCTTCTTATTTAGTTTATTTTTATAAATTTCAAAGTATCATAGGGGTATAAATGTTTTGGTTACATGGTTTGCTTTTGTACTATGTGAGTCAAAATGATAAGTGTCCCCTCCTCATCACCCAGATCATGTACATTGTACCTGTTGTGTATAATTTCACCTGTCCTCTCCTCCCCACTCCCACATGCTTGATTTCTAACGAGGTTTTTACTTCCATCTGTGCACATGAGAGCTGTTCAGTTAGTTCTAATTTAATAGTGAGTACATGTGTTTTGTTTTTCATTCTTGTGATACTTCACTTAGGAGAATGGTCTCCATTTCCACCAAGATTGTTCCAAAGGTTTTAATTAATTTTTTTTATGGCTGAGAAGTACTCCATGGTATGTATGTGTATGTGTATATCTATATCTATATCACATTTTATTAATCTACTCATGAATCGGTAGACACTTGGGTTGATTCTACATCTTTGCAATTGTGAATTGTGCTGCAATAAATATTCTAGTGCAGGTGTCTTTTTGATAAAATGACTTTTTCCCTTTGGGTAAATACCTGGTGGTAGGACTGATGGATCAAATGGTAGGTCTATTTTTAGTTCTTTGAGGAGTCTTCCTATTTCTTTCCACAAAGGCTATATTTGTTCGCAGTTCTAAACAGTGTTTAAATGATTCTTCTCTCTGCATCCACACTAGCACCGATTGTTTTGAGGCTTTTCAATAAAAGCCATTCTCCTTGGGGTTAGGTGATATCTTACTGTGGTTTTGATTTGCATTTCTCTGATGATGTAAGATTTTGTATTAATGCTACACCACTCCTTCTTGAGTTTGCAATTCCCAATCTAAGAAGTCTCAAAATTCTGAAACCCTATGAAAATAAAAATGCCTATGAAAAAACTGTGCATGTTTTCAGTGCAGTATAGAGGAAATGGTACCTGTGTCAGGGGATGTAGATTCCAGTCCAGACTCTGCCTTTAAGGGTATGATGCTGAGAAAGTCAGGTCAGTTTCCTGAGTTTAATTGGCCTCATTTATAGAAAGAAGGGATTGATGTAGGTAATATTTGAGGCACCTCTATGTTAATGGTAATGAGAGAAGCAACATGAAGAGATATCAGAACACAGACTTAAGAGCCACCACCAGCTGTGTGTATTCGGGTAAATTCTATAATACTTTATGCCTTAGCACATCATGGGGGAAATATGCATAAAGTTCACGTCTACTCTATATGGCACTTAAAAGAATTAAATAGATTATTGTTTGTTAAGTGATCCAAACACATAGAAAGTGCTACTATAAAAAGTATATAGTATATGTATTTTATATATAATGTACTTTAAATGGTACATATTATAAACAAATATAATATATACCTTAAAGGAAACATAGAATTTATATAGATATGGGCTTTTAAAATTAACAAAATATATGTATGTAACATATATATTTGCCAAGTTTTTAAAAAGCTAATTTTTTTTTATGATCATTTGAGAATATTTCCTAGGAAGACAGCCCCAGGATTCCTGTCTGCTCAGCAGCAGATGCACAAAAGCAAGTCACAAGTATGTGAGTTGTCAAACCCTGGATTTACTCAGCAAATACTCGCTGAAGTCCTCCAGTGTGCCAGGTCATGGTAAGCAAGCCGGACACAGTGTCTATTTTCCTGAGCAAAACACCAGCACAGGAGGCAAGCCCTCCTCATCGTCCACCTTTGCCCTTTTTCCACCTGTGATACCCACATATCCTCTGGAATATTCACTGGTGTCTGGTGTTTAGATGCCATGTATACACCTCACGTTTTGCATTTAGGCACTATCTGTCTTACAGAGCATTGTGAGCTCTCTCTTGAAGTGGCTCTAATTTCCGCTCCAGAGACACAGACCTTGAGCCCCTGATGACTCAACTGGCACACAGCCAGATGTCTCCACTCTCAGTGTTGGAGAGGGATGGTTATCAAAACTTCCTCCCAGTGACGGAATTGATTCTGAGATGGTATACTAGATAGCTATCATACATTAAAAAAATCACACACAAAAAAAATTTAGGGGCTTAGACGAGAGTCATCTGTCTACTTCCTGATTCTGTGGGTCAACAATTTAGGTGGTGCTCACCTGGGCAGTTCTAGTCTTGGCTGTGCTCCTTCATGTACCTGGGATTAGCTGCAGGCCAGGAAGACAGGTTTGCTGATGTTAGCTAGGCATTTTATTTCTCTGCCTTTACCAGAGACAACTGAGTTAACTTGATCTGGTCCACATGGTCCTCCAACAAATTTGCTTGGGCTTGTTCACATGGCAGAGGCTGGGGCCAAGGAAATTAGTGGGGGAGTACATGGCTTCTTGCAGCCCAAATTTATAGCCAGCAGAGTAGCACTTCTAACATATTCTATTGATTGAAGCAAGAACCTAAGACCCAAAGAGGCTGGCGCAATGACTCATCTCTGTAATCCTAGCACTTTGCAAGACTGAGGCAGAAGGCAGGAGTCTGAGATGATCCTGGGAAGCACAGATCTCATCTGTATAAAAGAAAAAAAAAAAAAAAAACTCAAAAAGGAGATGAAATAAACTTTATCTCTCTCTCTCTCTCTTTTTTTTTTTTTTTTAACACATCTTATTTTATTCAGATAACAGTTTGATCACACATGGTTCACTCAGAGAATAAGTCAAATGTAATCAGATGTTAAAGTTTGGCCTTCAAACATTATAGCCAATGATGCCATGCTTGCCTGCGATCTCACTGATATAAAAGCACATCCACACCTCAGTGGTCACAAAACCATTCAGCACAGCTTCCTTAACTGTGAGCTGTTTGAAGCTACCAGTTTGAATACTATTGACTTTTTTTTTTTTTTCCAGGCTATGAAAAGCTCTAGGGATCTCAGCAGGAGTTGGAGAAACCTGCTCAACCTTGGCGTAGTACCAAGATGTGGCCAATTGAGGCTTCGAATAAGTCACAGCAGTGTCCACCAGTGCCGGTACCATCTCTGTGAGGTTAAAGACAAATTGAGCCATGGTGCTAGGAAGGAAAGTCCATCGCCCCGAACAAACTTTGTCTCTTGATGGAAGAAGGTGCAAAACACAAATACAAAGCCTTCATACAGACAGGGATAAAGAATTGTGGTTATTTTTGCAAACAATGTACCATGAATGGTTTGGGTAGTCTTACCTGAGGACAAGGCTGGAAGCCTGTGATGTCCTGCTGCCTTCTGCTGACCTCTAGGTAAATGACCTGGCAACAAATGACTGTCACTGAGAATAGGTCACTTGAGAGTGGACCATTCTGAAATTTAGTACATGCAGATCCAAGGAGAAGAGTTTCCCGAGATGAGGACTCAAAGCTGCAAATTCTCGCCAAGAGAATCCAGACAAGGTTTCGGGGAGAGATGCAGGATGCGTTTCTTTGCATTGATCTTTGAATAATCTCAAGCAAGTCACAAAATCTTCAATATGCTCGGTCCCTAGGCAGCCCACATCCCTTTTTGTGTTATTTCCTTCCAACATAACATGCTTGTCAAAGCAGTGAGGTATTACAAAGAAATGAGCTGTGGAAATACATGTAAAATAGCCTTTTATATTTTGATGCACCAGGAGTCAAAGTGAACATCATACAAACCATTTAATTTTGAAAGCAACTCTTATGAAGCTCATTTCAGCTCTGTTCAAAATTCAATTGCCCCCTCTTTGAAACTGCCTTCTCTACCTGATGTGTTTTCCCCACTTAGTATATAGGGGACTTGTTTGGTGGATGTTGTGCATTATGACCCGAGAGAAAAATATCTCCAGGGTTTTGGGGAATTGATTCTGCCCAAGAGCCTTATTATTATAATATTTACTACATGATAGTCTGATGCCTCCCAATTGAGTTCAATGGCCATTTTGTCATTTCAATTCAATGGGAAATTGTGCAAATTGTGCTATTAGCTGGTTCTACTTTTTGTGTTCCTCACCCTTCCACCACCACGCAAATAAGCAGCCAGGTTTCATCACAAGGGCGACTTTCATTTTGTATTTATAAGGAAATCTCATCATATGCTAACACATTTGGGTCTTGTAGATTTTTAAATACCTTTTGTTGATGAAAGTTTTAGGTCTCTTTCTTTAGAATCCACTCTGCTATCTTGTGTGCATTTCTGCGCATGAAAAAACACATCATTTCCTTACAGAAGCATTAGGGTGGGGTGAGTATAAGTTTGGCTTATGGGTGTAACAGCCTGAGTTGGTTTCCCGTACTGCTATTTAGAAGCAGTGTGACCTTGGATCTCACTGACCTTGCATCTCTAAGCTTCAATCTCCGTGTATGGAAACAGGGACAGTATCCACTCTTTGGGCAATTATGGTGATTAATAAAATAGTGCACAGAAATGATTAGAGTGGGGCCTGATACGTAAGGAAAGTTCAATAAATGTTGACTGTGTTGATATGATTTCTATTGTGGTGGTGACAATCAATGATAGTGAAGTTATTTTTTCTGTCTTTGAATGAGATCACTGGCTGGAACACAGGAGTCACCTGAAGCAGTTTTTCTGGAGATATTCTAAATTTCAGATAACAATCTAATTAATTCAGTTGATAATATATAATAAAATGGTCAAAGAGAGACAGAGAATATACTTCCCTTCTCCAGTTCTTCATTCTTTCTAGCCTCTTTTCTTTCTTTTCCCTTCCTTTCTCTCTCCCCAAATATTTATTAAGGAGCTTGCATGCAGCAGAATGCTAGGCCCTGGGTACACAGACGAATATAACACAATCCCTGCACTTTAATGCTTACCATTCCTAACATTTTAAGAACCAGCCACTGCTGTCCAGTTTTAGACAGGGAAGACAGGGGGTTCATCTCCTTGAGTTCTCCTAATGTTCTACTTCAGCATCGAAGTGTCAGGATGAGCTAATGCTAAAGTAGAACATGAAAAGTGAATAGCATTTAGTCAGGTGTCTGGGGTAAAGGACGGGCCTTACAGGGAAAAGGAGGAGACACAAGAAAGGGAGACAAGATAGATATTCTGGGGAGATATAACCAACATGGCTTAAGAGGCTATAGGAAGAGGCCAGCAGAGCTGCCTCTTGTAAGAGTTATGTCCTGCTTGTGGCTCATTGTAGACCAGAGCTGCCCCTAAATCTGAGTTCCCCCTTTGAGAAAGCCCCTGCCCACTCCCACCCCCTGCCTGGCTGCTGAGGCAGGCTCGGCAGTGGTGGTGATGGGTTACAGGACAGAATGTACAGAACCAGAAGTGGGTCTGGAGATTGGCTGAAGAAGCTAAGATGGAACAGGGGAAAAGCTGAAGGTCAGAGGAGGGAAAAGCAGCCCCCGGAAGGAGCAGTATCCAAGGGGATACTGCTAAGACTGAGTCCTAAGATTCAGGGATCTAAAGGAGAAGAAAAAGTAAGTACATCAAATACAGAGTGTGGGCTCAGCAGGCAAGCAGGAGGGGACCCACCACAACTTTGGAGTTGTGCCAATCCTGGCACAGGCTTGTGTGGGAAGGTAAAGCTCTTTAAAGGGGTAAAAGCGCAATATGTGATCAAGGTCCAGTGGTTGAGACAAGTGCTTTTAAAATAAAAACTCCTTGAAGGCAAGGGCTTTTTTTTTTTTTTTTTTTTTTCCTTTTTCTTTTTCCTAGAATGAAACATAGCAGATACCTAACTAATGTTGGAGAATCAGTAAAGGTACTAATTTATCTACTTAAGAAAGATCTCAGTGGATTTTTAGAAAATATTTATTTATTTATTTATAGATCCATGGTCTCACTGTGCTGCCCAAGCTGGAGCGCAGTGGCTACTCACAGTTGTGGTTGTAGCTCACTGCTGCCTTAAACTCCTGGCTCCAAGTGATTCTCCTGCCTCAGTCTCCTAACTAGGTGGAAATACAGGCATGGACCATGGCATCCACCCTGAAAGGTTAATTTTATGTCTACATCAGATATCATGGAAGACAAGAAGGAAGCTTTAGTTTAGATCCATACATGTGGGCTATCCCACATACCAGCAGTGTGACTGCAGGTCAACTGTTCCACATCTCTGAGCCTCTGTTTCCTTATGTCTGCAACAGGAATGATGATGTTGGTCTTGCAGAGCTCTTCTGAGAATTAAATGCAATGTTTGTGTACAAGGTGCCAAGTACCAGGTAGATACTCTAAGAGTGACAGCTTTGATTTTTTTTGTGTGTGTGTGTTTACCACATTAAAAAAACTGTCATGATTAGAGTTGGCGACTTCTTTTGCCTGAAATTGAAAACCATTTAAAGAGTGAAAGAACAACTTTAGAAAAAGATATATGAAAGGCTTAGCCTATTTAAATACCTTTTAAAAATAAACCTCTTCAAAGAACTCATGCATTAAGAAAACTGGCAATTTTTAAGATTTAGGTATTTTACATTGCTTTGTCACTGTATTATACAGGATCTTATTAGAAGAAAGAACAAGGAAAGTCTAATATAAAAGAAAAGTATTAACAGAGGAATGGAGTAACAGGGAATTGGCTAAGAGGAAGGAATGAACA
Source organism: Loris lydekkerianus (assembly GCA_963574355.1). NCBI lineage: Eukaryota > Metazoa > Chordata > Mammalia > Primates > Lorisidae > Loris > Loris lydekkerianus. Next base: position 14,134 of record CAUYPK010127182.1, on the reverse strand, counting down.
ACTCTTCAGGATACCCTAGGTCTGAGGGTGGATACTGCAGGAAGGAACACGTTAGGGAGGGGAACATCTTTCCTACCACTGTATTACCACCTTGTTGGCCAGGGTGTGGTTGAAGTTCAATGAATGGCAGAGAAATTTGTTCTGTTTTGGCTGTTCACAGTCACTGGAATGAGACTGAGGCTGGTAGGCAGAGAATCAATCATCTGCTGGGATGCCAAAAAAATTCACCAAGAATCTGTCAAGGAGTGAAGAAGGTAGGAACCATTACCATCCTGGAAAACCACCTGAGGACCAGGTGAAATTTCTAAAAAGATTTCTGAAACCTGGCTGAGATACTGATGACTCACTGGGAAGAGGCCATTATCAGATCATCACCCAGATAGAAGCCAAGTGCCCTGAAAGTGCGCTAAACTCCAGCATGAGCAGGTGACTTTTGCTACTGGCCACGGGTCTGCAGTAACACAGCTATAGCCACAGAGAAACACACCAGCCTAGAAAGATAAATCCCTTGCTTTTTTGGTGTCCCTCCTATGCCCTCTACTTACAAGGCTAAAATGCTGACTATCAAAGGGAAATATCCCTTATCACAGAGCAAGAAAGGGGATAACTTTGGAGCTGAGAGGCAATATATTGATAACTGGCACAGTCATATGGTGGGGGTAGATATATTACAGAATTCAAAACCATTTGCTTTTTCTTCTTTGGAAAAGAAAGGATGGGTTTATAAAAAGATAATATGTCTATATTTTCCTATGTCTCCAAAGATCTATCTCAGAAATTGCTTACAAAATTTCTATAACTTCAGTGCATAATTCTTGTGAAATGATGAAATCGAGAATGCTAGCACAGAGCACAACTCCGAATTGCTTGGACAATATTGTATTAAAATTCCTTACTTCGTTTTATCTATGGTTTATAGATGAATGTTAGAAAAACTATGCATTTCGGCAAATGATTGCAATCGGATTTCTTAGACTTTGTGAATTGTAGCAGAATAGTACTTTCCAGAAATAACATTCTAATTTTTAGAGAGGTAATTAAAAAAACCCTCAAAAATTGTTAACAAAGCAACCCAACTTGAAAGGCTTGTTCTTGAAAGGCTTTGTTCAGTTCACTCCCTTCAGCCCAACACATATTTATTACCTAATTGTCTCAAAATTGATCCCCTAGAAGTGCAGGTGATTTATTAAAGAAGTGCTCTAAGTGAAGACCAATAATGGAGGGGCAAGCAGGACAGGATAGGGTAGAAGCCAAGCCGAGGGGTGGTCTAAGGCAAAGTTCCACAGAGGGGAGCTTTAAGCCATTCACAGGGAGCTTTGAATTACCAGCCATACCTCCTCCAACTGGTTACTTCCTGAGGCAAGGAGGGAGGAGGCAGGCTATTTTTACATCTTCAGCTCCCTAATTAGGTAAAGTGGGCTCCAGCAAGTTGAGGGAAGTCTTCAGAAACAAAACAGTTGAAAGTAAAATTACATCAACATCCCAGGTGTGTGTGTTGTGTGTGTGTGTGTGTGTGTGTGTGTGTAGATGTGTATGCACATAAAAATAAATAGATAAATGCCAAACAGAGATTTGAGGAGATCTGGGCACAATGATGACACTTCCTCTCCATCATTTTATTTTTGTTCTTTATTTCTTCTTAACTAGCTGTAGCATAAAATGGTCTATCTTGGGAAGCTGAGGGACTTGATAAGAATTTTTAATTCAATTCAATACAGGGAAATGCATATAAATAAGGTAAATAAAATTGGGTGAGTCAATGAGGAATCAGGGAAGTCAATAAGAAATAAACTGGAACTTATCTATTGTGTATGGGAGGTGGGCAGTAATGATCAATTTAGAGAAAACATTTTCCATTGAGTGGTAGAAACCAGATAACAGTGGTAGAGAAACTGAAACTAGTTATGTAGACTCCTACAGTGGAGATGAGGAGTCTATCCAACATCCATTTTTCTTTTATAAGACAACCCCGGTATTGCTAAACAAAAATCCCAGATTTTAAAACTAAAAGCTTTTCAGTTTCTCTTGAATTTAGTTTTGGTGTAAGTTCTGCCCAATAAGATACAAGAATTTGTGGGATTGTACTCTTAGGAAAGTTCCTTGACGAAAGGGCTGTCTCAGTTGGCATGGACATCTTGCCCCTTGCCAATCCATCCTCGTCTTCTTTCCTCAACTCTGAAGGTGATACTAGAGCGGGTTCTTCCATTTTGGTACCGTGAGGTACCAGGATAGGCAAAGGACAGCTGATGAATGGTGGAGCTGCCTTATCAATCCAGGAATTCATAACTCCAAATTTATCTTGCCACAAGAAGAAGAAAACCCTTATGCTCTTTAAGGGCTTTATCCACTAGTTACAAAGTGTAATTACTTCGTATGATTATTAATTAGGAACCTTAACATGAAGAAGAGGAGTGAAAGGGTGTGTGGGAAGTAGGTGTGGACAGAGGGTTAAAGAAGCTTGTCTTGCTTTGGATCTTCCCAGAAGCTGACTTGGAGACATGGATTCAAGGGCAAGTAGCTTATTTTGGAGAAAATCCCAGCAAGTACTTCCAGAGAAGTATTAAAGTAAGACAGGAAAAGGAAGCATTAAAAAAGAATTTATTTTGAAGTAAGTTACTATTTTGGGCAAATGGAGTTTAATCTCATTAGGAAACTCTTGGTGACAATACAGAATATGTCCTTCTCACCTACCGGGTGAGAAAGCTGAGGTATTGACACACCAATTACCATTACCACCGGTGGAAGGCTATTCCTGAGGTAGGGGGACAGTTCACTAATCCCACAAAATTTCTCAGCTTGCAGAATGAAAGCAGAATTGGCTTTGGTGGACAGAGGAGCCCTAGGGCAAAATGATGCAGATATCAGTAGTTTGAAGTCATGTCACTGTGCCCTGGAATGGAATAAGGATATGTGGGTGGCATCCTCACAGGATCTGTTACACAAGAGGTGTATTCTGTCTTGGTTTTGAGGGTGAGAAGCTTATACATGTTTTTAAATTGAAGGGAAAGGATTATTAGAGATGGAGTGTTGTAATCTCTAGGAAAGAGAGGAATTGGTTTCTGTGGCAGGGACTCAGAAGAGAAGTGATATCTTGAGTTTGCATGGGAGGAGGGAACAGCTTTGGGATAGATGGCCCATGTTACGAGAGGAGGGGGAAAGAGAAAAGGAAGAAGGTAGACAGTTCTTTAGTTGACAACTGGGGGGTTGAGTTCTACCTCATGTTACGATGTCAAATGATTAATACATGATTGAGTTAATTTTTTTAATGGTTGAGGAAAGTGATTATTTTGTTAGGCAAATTGAGACTAATTTTGAAGGTTTGGAATTACCAATGAGGGGGATGAGAAGGGATCCTGGCTGAAAGTACAGCTACACTGTACAACTCCAGGGGCACCAGTTGTGCAACGATGGGACAGTCTGCTTACCAATGATGCATAAACAGTTTAAAAACACAGATAGGCCACTTGAAACTGAAAATCAAGTTTTTACTGGCACTAAGATTTACGATTACTCCAGCAGGGCTGAGACTTAAAAGTTGACTGGTTGGATTGATTGACTAGGAAATTTTCAAATAGAATGCAGTAAAAAAGATCAAGGAATGAAAAGAGTAATTGCAATAGTAATGGATCATGTAGTAAAGTCAGCTGGTAAGAAAGTGTCAAGGAATTGGGAGTGTTTCTGAGATTACATAACAAGGCTGTGGGAGCAAGAACTGAAAAATATAGAAAAGGAGATTATAGACAAAGGTAGGAAAAAGGGGAATTTAGACACAGTTCAATTCTGAAAAATATGATCCAGGAAATGACCATGATATTGACATAATTGGGTGAAAATGAAGATAATGGTCAAAATGGAGAATAAGGACCCTGGGACATGCAGGACTGGGAAACGCCCAGCATATATATTAACAGGCTCTCTCCTTGTACACAGCGGACATTACTAACCCACCCACAGTGGCGCTGATGGCTTCAGGATCATTCTCAAATAGCATTTCACTTCACCACCACTAATGGGTGTCTAGTTATCCCAGAGGCTGGCACTTCATGCAGAAGGTGATAAACACTGACTTTTACTCTACATTGTGGTTTTATACAAAATGTAACGTAAAAGAAAGTGCCTGGACTGGGCATTTGGAGCATTAGGTTCTTTCCGAGTCTTTTCCTCGTGGTGTGACCTTGAGCAGGTGACTTAACTGATCAGCACACTTGTAAATTAGGGGTAATAGCACTGACTCTCCAGCTTCACTGGGAACTTATTAAGACTGCTTGTAGAGAAAGTTGAAGATTCCATACAAATAATTATTATTAATACTACTAACCATGTAGAAACTATAAGAAGTGGTAGCATAATTGAAGAAATCCTCATAGATTCAAAATATAAGGTTAAATTTTTTTTTGTTTTTAATTGCCTCTTCCTGAGTATTTTTTAGTATAAACTATAGCATTATTCCAAGTGACGGCAATAGATATTAAAGGAAAAAAGAAAAACTCAGTTATTTAAAGAACTGTTTAAAAGAAGGTTTAAGGTTAGAGGGATTATAAAACTTTACTCCACCATGCATAACTGGATTGCTAATGATTTTTCTTGCTTCTTATTTTGCCTGTAAGTTTCCTCTTTGCCAGAGACCCAGAAAGTCCTGTCCCATTGCTTCTGTGCTCATGGTCAAGTGTGAATTCGATCTGTTGAGTTTTATGGTTTGGCCATTCCCATGTCAACTTGACATCTCCCTGTTATATTTTTCAAAGGAGAAAATAAATTGTTATTATTCATGTGGCTCCTGCCAGAACTCAGAAATAATCAGAACTTCTCTATTAGATGCTGTGAAAGGCTTCTAACACCATGCTGATGTTTCCCCCTGTGGTCAAAACAGAAACTTGTTTGTTTTCTCTCAAATGTATTTGGAAAGCATGTTGTTACAGTGATGCTGTTTGAATTATTATAGCTAACCTTTTCCTGTGTAGATGTCCAGAGGCATAATTGGATTCCCAAAATGATCTCTGTCAACAAGGGCTGCAGAAAGATTCTTCAGCTTGTTTATCCTTAAAATTAATGCTGGTTTCATTCTCTCTCCCTCCCTCTTACAAACAGGTACTAAGTAAGCAGGAAATGGTACATTTGTTAGTTATTTACAAAAAAAAAGAAACCCAAGGACTAGAAATATAAAACGATAACTGCCCATAGCACCTACCCGTTTTTCTTTCCTTTTCCACTTTTGCATGCTTTTATATGAATATGTTTAATCAGGCAAAAGAGGGCTCATACTTCTCGCTGCACTAGTGATCATTTAGAACCTCCCAGATAACATTTAGTGGTATCAAGGTCAAGGACCCACTTCTGCTCTTGGAGGGTCATTATTTTTACAAATTGTGCATCATTATGCTTGTATGAGAGGGCTGTTATATGTTGTAAATAGTACAAGCCCAGCAGCTGTGGCTCAGCAGACCACGGTGAGGGCACAGCAGGCTAAGTGGACAAGAGAGTCAAGAGGAAACCAGCTCCTCGCCCTGACATATATGCACACACCTGGCTGCCCAGGGCTGGTGCCTGTCACTTTGGGAGGCTAAGTATTTGGGTGAAAAAAAGACTATTTTGGAAGCCAAGCAAGTGTAGTTTGGATCCCAGCTCTGCCACTGATGAGTATGAGCACATGTAATTGAACTTTTTGAGCTCTAGAAGAGATACAATTATTATTATTTTATTATTTTTTTTTTTTTTTTGCAGTTTTTGGCTGTGGCTGGGTTTGAACCTGCCACCTCCGGCATATGGGGCCAGCGCCCTACTCCTTTGAGCACAGGCACCGCCCTAGTAGAGATAAAATTCTAAAAGTCTTTAGAAGGAATAAAATTATTTCCTTACAGGTAATGTGAAGTGTTACAGCTATTTTGGAAGCCAAACTGACAGCATCCATTAAAAGCAGAGATATTTGTATTGTTCAAACCAGAAACCCCATTTGGAATCCATCCTATGGAAGTAAAAGTAGTATTGCATGAGGGCATGCACACAAGGGTGTTTATGCAGCACTATTTCTAGTGCTCACAGAACTATCAGAGGAACAGATGAATGACTGACACTTCTACTCCATGGAATATCATGCAGCCCTCAGAATGAATGAGTTAGCATTCTTCATGGAGATATTTTCAAGAGGCATGATTGAATAAAAATTAAATAAAATGCAGAAAAGGGTGAATAGCATATGTTATTTTTGTACATGTTTAAAGCCCTTCTATAAATGTATGTATGCATGGGTACAACTTTGTGTATGTTTGTTTAAGATCATATGAATATGTAAAAGTAACCTAGAAATATGCATGCTAGAAATTACTCTGGGGAAGGGGAGACCTATGTGAGTATGTGGTAATAAAAAACAGAGTAAGGAGTTAAGAGAAAAAGGAGAAAGAAAGAAAAGGCCACACTAAAAAGCATTTGATGTTTATGAGCCAAATTATATCCCTCCTAATTCAAATGTTGAAATCCTGACCCCAGGTACCTCAAAATGTCACTGTACTTGGAGAGAAGGCCTTTAAATAGGTAATATGGTTGTGAGTGTGGGCCCTATTCTGATAAGATTAGTGTCTTTTTAAGAAGAGGAATTAGGACACAGATATACATGGAGTGTAGACCATGCCAAGACACCACTGGAAGATGACCGTCCACAAGCTAAGGAGAGAAGACTCAGAAGCAATCAACCCTGGTAACATACTAAGCCTGGGCGTGTAAGCTCCAGAACTGTGAGGAAATACTTGCTGTTGTTTAAACCACCCAGTGAGTGGTACTTTGTTCTGGTAGCCTTAGGAAACTAATACATGATCACACTCATACATTTATGTGTTATATTGTTTACATATAAGTATGTATGTCACTAACTTAAGTACATGCAAAAATTGTTGTCCCACATATATGGAGTAAAAAATACTCAGTAAGTACCAACCATTATTACTATTAATGTCACAATTACTATCATTTTTATCACCTTCACTTACCACTGACCAGTTAGTGTTTTTTGTTTTTGTTTTTTCCAGTTAGTGTTTTAATTATTATTATTTTACTTAAAATTTCTTAATTTTGAGGCTAGGCATGGTGGCTCATGCCTGTAATCCTAGCACTCTGGGAGGCCAAAGTGGGTGGATTGCCTCAGCTCACGAGTTTGAGACTATCCTGAACCAGAGTGAGACTCTGTCTCTAAAAATTGCTGGGTGTTGTGGCAGGCGCCTGTTGTCCCAACTACATGGGAGGCTGTGGTAAGAGAATTGCTTGAGCCCAAGAGTTTGAGGTTGCTGTGAGGTATGACGCCATGGCATTCTACCAAGGGTGACACAGTGAGACTCTTGTCTTAAAAAAAAAAAAAATAATAATAATAATGATTTCTTAATTTTGATTTGTATATAATAATTTATTTTTATAGAGATTTTTCATTTTCAAGTCAGCTTTCTGCTTTGTTTTATTTTTTATTGTTATTTATTTCTAGCTTTATTGCAATGTGATTAGAGAATGCTTGGGTTCAATTTTTTCTCCTTTATTGTGGCTTATTTGTAAATGAGCATCAGTTTTTTCATATGTGCTTATGAAGATGAATTTGCAATGATTAAGGTGTAAAGCTTAATAAATATTCATATTATTTACATTAATATTCTGTTTCTTACATCATCCTGACTTATGTTTTGTTCACTCAATGTGGTGTGCTATATGTTTTGTGGAAATTTACCCTTTGGTTATAGGTTTTTGCTTTTAAATTTGGGGGGGGGGTATTTATAAAAACACATTTTGTTGTAGTATTTACCTATATATTAATATCTCTTATGATGTTCTTATTTTCCTTTTTTCTTACTTAAGAAGGAAGTTCTCTTGTTTGATTTGTTGTCTGTAATGATACCCTTTCTATCCGCAGTCCCCAACCTTTTGTCATCAGGGACCACTTTCAAAAAAAACAACTTTTCTGTGGATGGGAGGAGATGGTTTGGGGGATGATTCAAGCTCATTACATCTCCCCTTCAGATCATCACGCACCGGATTCCCATAAGGAGAGAGCAACCTAGATCCCTCACACGCGTGGTTTACATTAGGGTTTTCTTCATTCAAAGGGAATCTATTGCCACCCAAGAGATGGAGCTCAGGCGGTGATGTGAGGGGTGGGGATGGGGATCAGCTGTAAATACAGGTGAGGCTTCACTGATTTGCACTGCTCATGTCCTGCTGTGAGGCCTGGTTTCTAACAGGCCACAGATAGGGTACCATGGCCAGAGGTTGGCGACGGCAGCTTTATATGACAACGAATGGGCTTATTCTACTTTCTCTTCCTTCTCTCCCTTCTCCTATTTTTTCAGTTCTACTGTTTCAACTTTATCAAAAACATAAAGCATTTACAAACGATTATTCCATTGTATACATATATTCAAACTTTTGACATTTTTCCTATCATCTCTTGATTATCTTCTAGCAGATTTTTCAAGAACATACAAATACAGTATTTCTTCAGTTCTTAACATGTTTTAAATTGTTATTCAATAGCTTTTATTATAGACGTTTGGGTGGATTTATAAAAAAAATTCTTGGTTGGTTTTTGCTTTGAGTTTCAAGAAAATGTTGCTCCAATTTTTAAGAATTTGCATATTTCTATTGAGAAATCTGATGCAAACCTGATTTCCTACCTTTTGCAGATAACTTGGCCATTTTACTGGGAGGCCCAAGGTATTTCTCTTTTAAAGTCTAATGATTTTTCTAGGTTATAGCTTGAAGTTGAAAATTCCAGGCTCATTGTAAACCTTTTCAATATGTAAATTTCAGAATTATTGTTCCTCTGGAGTGTTTTCTTGGGTTCTATTTTAAAATATTATTAATGGGTACATGCCTTTATTTTGTAGATTCTAATTATACTTATTCCAATAATAATTATTCTTGGATACTTTATCTCATTTTCTTTCTCTTAACTATTTTTATTAATATCCACAATGTCCCTTAATTTATTTTTAGTAAAGTTGATTTCCCCTTGGGGACTTTGAAATTAGATTAGGCATAGTTTTTTTAAAATTTAAATAATTTTTCGAGTTTGACAATCTGTTTCACATATTTGTGTTTTCTGCCCATTCTATTTAATATTTGTTATTTGAGGTATTCTCTCACATTTGCGAATATTTATTAATGGCATATAATTCATGTTGTAATGTCATGTTATAATTTTATTCTGTTTTTACTCTTTAAAGAGTATTTTCATCAGATAAAAACAATTGATTCCCATTTTTTGTTGTTGTTCTTGTTATAATAGTTTTGGATGGTTGTTGCCTGTGTCCTGCTTTTTGATGCCTGGGATTTGACCAGATTATCAACAAGACTTTTAGCAGGCAAAGGGTGTGGTTACTCACAGGTAGTTTAGGAGTGCCCTCTTCTGTCAGGGTAGCGAAGAACTTTTTTTTTTTTAGTGCATGGCATTGTTTTGGGAGGAGGGCTGATGTGCATTCTGATTCTGTTGTACTCTTCTGTTCTCGAAGTCTCTTAATTTTTACCACTTGTTTCCTTCTTCTGAGACACTTTTCTGTTCCAAATTGCCTTCCTTTTCCCCAAAAGGCTACTTTATCAAGAGCGCCACCTCTAGTACCATGTACTTCTATATTTCACCTTTAGATTTTCCATAGCTCATTACACCAGGTCAGAGATGTCCCCAGAGTGAGTTCACTTGTCATCTGCCAATATTAAAACCTGTAGCTCTCTCCAGATTAGGGAGCACTAATGTCTCTATAATATTGATTGTTTTTAGAGGAAACAGGCAAATGACTGTGTGGCACATATTGTTACCGAATCTTTCTCATACATACAGGATGATTTCTAGGCTCAAGAGGACTATGCATGAGGGAATTTGGTTGTTCTGGTGATGGCTGAGCTTGTCACATTAGGAGCAATTGAGGAATGCGTCTATGACTAATCCTGGCCTGGTTCTGAGTAGTGTCTGGATGTGGGTTAAAAATTATTCCCATGTATTAGAATCCTGTAGGTGGGAGATGTGGCTTGAGGGGATTAATTATTCCTATTTGCTCTCTGCTTCCAGAGCAAAACATAAGTTCTTTATGGGCTCCTATTGGAGCAGGGATAACCTTCCCAGGGAAGGGCTTCTGATGTAGTAGATCCAACCCAGCTCAACCTCTCTCAATGCACATCCCCACCTTCAACTCTAGCTTCTGGCAGTATATCATCTTGTCGGGTTGTCTTTTTCTGGTGACTAAGCCACTTTGGCTGGTGTTTCAGCAAGACAACTCAAGCTTGGCTATGTTCACTGGCATTCCCTTCACTGTCAACTAACATTATTTGCTTCTAAGTAGTGAAAGGACAGTTTGCTAGTTGCTAACCTCCTCTCAGGTTTGTCATCTTTTTCTCCAACTATATTTTTCAAATAGAAAACAAGGAAGGCAAAGAAATATGACCAAGTTTGCTACATAAGCAAAATTAATTCTTGGAAGAAGCTATTGATTGTCCCTGCCTATGGCTGACTTTACTTTCTAATGGTGTATTGTTAGTTTATTGTCTACTTATTTGCCTCTCTAGTCCAAAGTTTCCTTCTTGGTTTAGATAAGCTTGGTACTGTGAGATCCTACCTACTAATTTTTAGAGGAATTTGCAAAATGTACAACTTGATTAAAAAAACAATTCTAAGTATCAAGCACCTTCTAGATGTCACAATAATTAGATAGGTTGGTTAAGCATTGATTAAATTACTAAGCTTGTTCTTGGCCATAATTTTTAGAAAGATATACAACCCTCCCTTTAGGTTTCTATCTTTCTCATCTTAGCATATTATTTGCACTTGCCTCCCCCACATTTCTGCCTCTTCATTTAATACTGTGACTGTTCTTGTACTTCCTTGATTAGATGAATTTACAGGGTGCAAGCTACTGCTGACTTTTATAAAGCAGAATCATTTTTTTCATCAAATCAGACACTTCATTATTTGAAAATGTTAAGATGAGCACATAGCTCTTTTTATCTAAAGACTCTTGTAAAACAGCACCACAGATCATGAAATGTTAGGGGTAGAAGAGACATTAAGCCAGATGGATAAGCTTCCTGACAATTGATTACCTGGATTAAGCTTAAGAACTTTTAAGAAGTAGTCCCAGAAAGCTTGAAAATTCCCACAGGGAACACTCAGGTGAGGATTATTGGGTGGGAGAGGTTTGTCCTTCCATTAGTAATGGAAGTAATCAGTAGTCTGTAGGGATACTTAATAAATGACAATTGACTTAGCTTTCTGAAAAAGCTATGAGAAGTTGGTCTCTTTCTTCACTCCAATCCTTGCCTGACCCTCTCCTTCCCTCACACCTGCATGTGCATTCACACGCTATTGATACGGGAAACCATCGGCCTGCATGGGGAAGACTGGACAGAAGGCTGGCTGCACTTGTCAGGGAAGGGTACAGTGGAACTGAGAAAGCTGAGTGGCTTAATCATTTTTCTGGAGGAAGACTCCTACAGTGACTGTTTCCTTCCTATCTAAAGTATAACACTTTCATTTTTGAAAATCTGAGGCTGGTCTACCAAACTTAATCATAAGGTGACTTAATTCATTCAGGCTGCTATATTTATATATAGCTAGGAATTCCCAAACCAAGGTGGTAGGAAATTCAGTGTCTGGCGATGGCTCCTTCTCAGCTTCAAAGATGGTGCCTTCTTGCTATGTATGTCCTCACACGGAGAAAAGGTAAAAGGGATCCTTCGAATCTCTTTTATATGGACACTAAACCCATTCCCGAGGGTAGAACTCACATGATCTAATCATCTTCCAAGGTCCTACCTCTTAATACTGTCACCTTGGGGGTTAAGTTTCACATGAATTTAAGGAAGATACAAACATTCAGGCTGTATCAGAGTGGTAGGTAATACTTATTTCTAAGAGCAGGAACTTAATCTATTCCATGTACCTAGACTGAACTTTATCATTTTTTGCTATATGTGTTATATCCACCTACATCTCATTTTTTTTGGTGAACTATTTTAAAGCAAAGTAAATCCCACTGTTATATAATTTCACATATATATATTCATGTATTACTAGAAGATAAGAACTATTTTTAAAAGTAACTAAAAAACTGTTCTTATACCTAAAAAGTGATATTAATATTTTGTTGGCATTATCTGAAGCCCAATCTATATTTAATTTTCCAAAGTTGTCTCAAACATTTTCTCCAAAATTGGTTTTAACATGGCTCTCATGTTTCATTTAGTTGACATGTCAAAAATTGTAACCAAAATGTAGAAATTTTGTCTCAGGGTTTAGCCTATTATTTAGAATATGACAGGTTTCTTGGAACTTGCATTTCATTTTCCAATGTATTACCTATAGCTTGCATGACCTAAATATTTGTAATCATGTGTCTGCATCCAAGTTATTGATTAAAAAGAAAATGAAAAGAAAAGGATCAAATATGAATAATAAAAAGTTCTGTCTAGGCTGATTCTAATACATAAATTATCTAATCATAATGTATCTACCTAATTATACTATTAAGTAGCCTTCATTTTGGCTACTTAAGAGTCCTTGTTAAATTTATTACCAATTGCAAGTAGCTATTTTTTTTACATCTTTTACATCTTAATTTCTATACCTATAATTTTAGCAGAAAGAGCATGAACGTCTTAAAGACCATAATGGGTTCTAGTAAGTATCACTTTTTTCCCTAGGTATCTGTTTAACCACCCATTTACATATGAACACATGATCAATGTAATAAATTGAAAACCTAGAAATAAGCCTAAATTGGAAATTATCATTTAATAGAGTTCCCTTTGCCCTTGGAATAAAAGTAAAAATAACAAATAATGCTTTCATTGCATATCCCTACTGTCTTTAAATAAAATATGCTTTTGTTTTGTCTCCCACAGTTCCCTCATCATCCCTAATGTCTAGCTACATTGAACCATCTGAGTGATTTCTCTGTATTCTAAATCTTTTTTACATGCTGCTTTCTCCATATACACTATAATTCTATTTCTTCTACCCTCTGACCCACCTTCTACCACCTTGCCAAATCTCCCTCATCCTTTAAGATGTTACATCCTCCCTTGAACATTTTTTGTTCTTCTTTAACATTCCATTCTACTGTGGAATACAGTGGGCCGTTTATATTTCTGTTTCTCAACTAAACAGAAATCTCCCTGGATAGGCATTCATTGTTTTATTCACTGCTTAATGCAGAATGAATGCTCAATAAATAAGTATTGATTAAAATAAAATGAATAAGAATCACTGAGTGAACAACTCCTTCCTAAAACTAAGGAAGGATTCATATCAAACTTGATAATATATAATTTCTGAAATTGAAGTCATCATAGACACATACACAAACTTTTATATATTATAAATAGTTAGCATTGGCATTTGGGAAAGTTCTTATTCCACATATTTCCCCCCGCATATATTTTCAAATAAAAATTCTACAATCATATCTGCAATTTCTGTCACATCCTTGCCTAGTTCTCTGAAAACTGAATGATCTCTTCATCAAATAGGGTGGTTTTTGTTTTTGTTTTTTTAATTGTTGGGGATTCATTGAGGGTACAATAAGCCAGGTTACACTGATTGCATTTGTTAGGTAAAGTCCCTCTTGCAATCATGTCTTGCCCCCAGAAAGTGTGGCATACACCAAGGACCCACCCCCTCCCTCCTTCTCTCTTTCTGCTATTCCTTCCCCCCCCATAACCATAATTGTCATTAATTGTCCTCATATCAAAATTGAGTACATAGGATTCATGCTTCTCCATTCTTGTGATGCTTTACTAAGATGCTTTACTAAGAATAATGTCTTCCACTTCCATCCAGGTTAATACGAAGGATGTAAAGTCTCCATTATTTTTAATGGATGAATAGTATTTCATGGTATACATATACCACAGCTTGTTAATCCATTCTTGGGTTGGTGGGCATTTACCGTATATACTTGAGTATAAGCCGACCCTAGTATAAGCCGACCCCTTAATTTTACCCCCAAAACCGGGAAAACTTAGTGACTCAAGTATAAGCCGAGGTAGAAAATGCAGCAGCCACTGGTAAATTTCAAAAATAAAAATATATACCCAAAACAATTACAATAATTGAGGAATCAGTAGGTTAAATGCTTTTCAATATTTATTGCTAAAGAAAAACTGTAAACTA